>QEOT01004593.1:10381-22005 GCA_003123785.1 Pterocarya stenoptera
GATCAGCAGTCAATTACTGGGCTAACAATTGATCAAAGTCAACAAGGCTAACAAATAATATTATGTACAGTAAAATTATAATTTTACACTTCTAAGTATCCTTAACATATTTGTGATTGTCCCCTCAACACTCAAACACTCCGCCAAAGTAGTATACTAATTTCTAAAATTCTAAAATTATTATTTTTGTTCACACGGTGACACACCATCTCCACTGGCCTATGATAGAAAATGACAATAAATTAAGTTTTTTTTTTCCCTTTGACCGACTAAATAACAAAACAACTCTCACTTATCTGTCTTCCACTTTTTTTTTTTCCTTGCTCTTTTTCTATTCTTTACGGCATGAATAATCATTTAATCATGAATAATTTTAGTTGAAAGTTTTTACACTACACAACATCCGTGTGCTATAATTTAATTTGGAAGATAACTTATAAAATTTTGAATATTACAAATTAAATTATGTCATGTAGATGGTATACTGTAGTATAAAAGCCTTCAAATATATATCACTACTCTTCATTTAAAGTACCGACTTTTGTAGTTTTTTTTTTTTAAATGACCGATTTTATAGTACATATGTCTTCTATTAATATGATTTAAATTAACATAAGATAAAAAAAGAAGATCACTTTGATCTTGGCCGTGACCAGGAAATAATAAATTAGACTGTTTGAGCCACGATGATAAAGGACCCAATCAAAACTTAAATGCCTTTTTTAAGTCGATCATATGAAAGAAGAAGAGGTAAATAGCAGTTTCAAAGAACTATATTAATAATATTATTTATTCCCACGTGCACTCAGATATTATTTATGCCTTTAATTCATGAAAACTAGAGGCAGGGAAAAGCTTTGGAAACCACAGATTTATTTATTTATTTTTTTCCTTTTAGGGCCCGTGACCTTAATAATTATAAGACAACAAAAATACAAACTGGTGCTGCATGCTAGGCTGCTAGCTTGTAATAACATTCCAATTTCCAATTAACACCACCAATATAATTAATTAAACACCACAATAAGTGGTTAAAGCAGACTCGGCTCTCTGACCAGCTTCAGTGTAGTAGAAAGCGAGGAACTCAACATGATCAAAGGGCTTAAAGAGCAAAGGATGTTCCTCATCAACTAGCTCCTCTGGGGCTTTTATGATGTATCCTGCTTTGGGTATTGAAAACACCCCCGCCGAGAACCTTGCCTTCTCTCCCGTCATCATCACTCTATGATATGGAGAGTGCAGCCTACCATTTACCCATGCCTGCATGCAAACTCATATATTATAATATATTCTTATGTTAAAACTCATAATTCTTTAATTAGGTGCATGCATGCATGCATCCCTTAATTTATGGGACACGAACGTGTATATATATATATATTATTACTGGAAATAAATTAAAGGTCCATAACATGCAATTACCAGTAGAGAATCTCCAATCATGACAATGAAAGAGTCTGGGGTGGGTTTGACGTTGATCCATTCGCCATTTTTAGTCTTTACCTCTAATCCATCAACTTCGTTTTGATACAATATGGTCACAATGTTTTTATCTGTGTGCGCTGTTAGTCCAAGCTTCTTATTGGTCTCGGTCGTTTGAGGCCCTGTATATTTCATTACCCGCAGAAGGTAATTGGTCGACCCCATGTGTTCATCCAAATACTTTTCCAAACCTAAACTCTCCAAAATCATTCTCCTCACTATTCGATCCAATTCTGATAGTTGCTCCGAGAATGACTGTATGGTATTGCTGCATGCCCAAAAGTCAGATTTAAAAAAAAAAAAATTGGAGGAAAGATGAATAATTATATATATAATATTTATTTGTAACTAAATTAAGGATGCATAGAAAGTTAATAATACCAAAAACTAGGTTTTCCTTCAGGCCACAAGACGTTTGCGACGCTCTCAACTTTCTCAGAGATGTTTGCATCATCAATGCCCATGCTCTCATAGAGTGGCACCATAGGGTATTGTCCAACATACCCATGGTATGGCTTCTTAGAAACGTTACGCAGCTTTGTTTGTAAAGGGAGGTCGAAAAGCTCGTCCGTTGCACCCAACAGCGCCTTTCGAAGCTCTAATGGAACTTTATGGAAGAAAGCCTCGAAGCAACCGTACTCTTCGAGTGCTTGTCGGACTTGGCCTTTCAACGACTCCCACTCGGGACTGCCTGGTTTTAGATCATCAGGGTTAGAGAAATCTATGGCAGGAAGTTTGAGAGCGGACTCGGTCCCCATTTTCTTTAATTTGCTACGGCTTCTCTGGTGAAATGTGGAAGAATATATATGCTATATGAATTTATTCTTGTGGTTTGTTTGAGCTTTTGGGGTACTACTGCTTTGGCCTCTATATATATAGTGTGTAAGTAGATACTTAATTAGCGTCAAGTATTGAGAAAAAAATGAGATTTAATTGTAAGTACGGGACGTCAATTTAATCAGCTTGCTTAAATTTTGTCTTTGAAAAACTTTGCTTCAAATTAACCGGGTGTGTGTGTGTGTATATATATATATATATATATAGAGGTTCGTCATGGATGACACCTCATTTTTGTTTCTTGTAATAATATATTGTAATATAATCAAGTTACACATGCAGAAAACACGGACAATCGCATGCATACAGATGATGATTACGGGGTCATGATATGGTATGCATGTGGTGCGTGCTTAATATATAATATATAAGATTAACTAATAAGGACAAGATTGTTTATTGCTGTACTATATAGGACCACTATTAATTAATGGCTTAATAATAAAAACAATACGATTAAATGGCATAAATGATTTAGTAAAAGATAATATAAAAATTATTTTAAAAGCCGTACTACTCTTATATAATAATTAATTCATCGTACAACGAGTTTTCTTTTTTTACAATAATTATATGAAATGTCGTACAATAATTACAATAAAATATTGAAATTCCTAGTCTGGTAATTATATATATTATAGCACCTTCTCCATCATTAATTTTTTATTGACAAAATAAATTAATAAATTAGATAAAATTACAATAGGAGGAGGTGGAGGAGGTGAGGAATCTTTACAAACGTACGCGCGCATGAGTAAAACAAATGTTAGGGTGCGATAAATAAAAGAGAAATGAAATGACCCTACAGCTATTTTGATCCGGTAATTGATCTCTCGACTACTTTTCAATCGTTAATTGACAATATTAATAAGAAATCAAAATTCAAATGGAGTATTTTTTTTTTTTTTTTTAGAAGAAGACAGAGCCCAAGTTTTGGTATGATGCATGCTAGCTAGCTAGACTGCTAGTTTTGGTATTAAAGGCATATAAGGAAATTAAGAGAAATGCTATGACTATACTAATACTATCCCACTATAATCATATATATATATATATATTTATATAATGCTAGCTAATGTGATGGTGTTTTCTAAATCTTAGATATTTTATTTTTTATTTTTATACGGCCAAATGATCTAATTAAGTTGTAATAAAAGCTGTAACGTTAATTAACCGTGTGATCATAAGATAATAAGATAATGATAACATTTTCAATAGAAAATAGATATGCCAAATCAACAATATCATATATAAAAAATCTCCACAACCGCTTACTATTCACACAACATCCACACACCACATTTTTTTAAATTTTATTTATTTTTTATTTTATCAAATATTTATTATATGAATAATGAATAGAAAATCTGAAATAGTTTAAAAAGATAAACTCAATTTTTTTTTTTAATATTAAAAATTTTAAAAAAGTGTGGAGTGTGGAGTGTGGTGGAGATTGTGTAGTAAAACTCACAACTCCAATTATTTATATAATATATATATATTTATATATATAAAACTTGGCATTTGATCACTGGTCACATTTCATACAAACATAATTAACCAATTAATACTCGTTGGAAAATCTAGAGGCTAGGATTAACGCTCATGTCTACTTTGTTTAAGTGAAAATTGGAGAAGAATTGGCTGTATCCTATGGAGCGATATTGCAGGTCCAACAGCCATGGCACCACACTCAGAGAGAGAGGAAGTTGACACGATCCTCTTATTATTCAAGATGTCAAATATATATGATGTGATTAACTATCGATTGGATAAAACTACTTCCGATTTCTTTTTTTTTTTTTTTTCATAAAGCAAAAGAGATTTAAAAATCAGGGACACCCAGCTACATATATATATCATGTATACAGTACCTGATTAATATATTATAATAGAGCGTCTTATTAATATATATATATATATATACATATAATGACATGACCGTAACCTTTTTCTTCAAAAAAAAAAAAAGAAACTATTTAATTATGTATTTATAATCATATTGGTTAGAAGGTCGATCGGCCTTTTCGTATAAATAGTTCATTATATTGTTCCTATTACATGGTTTTCTTATTATTATTATTGTTCTGACTTGACTAATTATATATATGCAAACAATTAATGGAGAGCCAAACCTTAAAAAAAAAAAAAAAAAAAAAAAGGCTGCCAATTGCAATCAAGTTGCTACGCAAAGATTGGTGTATATATGGGATTTGTATCAATTTTCTTCAAGTTGTTATGATCGATCATGTTTTGCTACGCAAGAGACGTAATTAATTAACTGATAAATTTTTTAAAAAATTAATGATCAGGAAGGAAATTGGAATGGCCAGCAAGCAACTGAGCACTAACATTTGCTTGGCCAAATGCATTTTTAAAAATTAGGCAATATCACACTTTTTTATATTTGCCTATTTCATTTAAATTCAATTTCCATATTGGATTAACTATTTACTCTCTATATAATAATAAAATATTATTAAAATAATAATTTTTTAATTTAATTTATTTGTATCACATTTTATAATTCTACCAATTTAATATTAATAATAATTATATTCTAATTAAATTAATATTAAAAAATCATATTTTTAGAAGTCATTTAATGCTAATAACAAACAATATTTGATTAAATTCATAAAAAATTCTATCTAAATTTCTTAATTACAAGCCAAATAATATTTTTATTGAAGTGATAAACTAATATTTTAATATTTGTTTGGAGTGAGAAATTATTATTTTAACTTTTGATGATTCTTCAAATTTAGTTAATCACTGTAGTAGAAATTCAAATTATTTTAGAAATGCCCAATCTAATATAGGGTCTTTTTAGTATAAATGATCTAAATTTTAACCAAACTTTGTCCATACTGGTGCTTTAGACGTATTAATTCACTGTTAGGCTGTTAGCACAATATATATTGATCTTATAATTCAATATTCATCGCAATCAGCATACGTCACGTTTATTTGAACAAGCAAGCATGCTGCATGCATGGTGAGTGAGGTTAGAATTAATTGGAGAGGATGTGTGTCGACGTTGAATATATATTATATTATATTATATTATATTATATTATATTATATTATATAATAGGCTGTAGGCCAGCCTATCTAGCTAGTACGTACTAGCCTGCATGTGCTAGCTGTGCGATGAAACCTAGCTGCAGGTAATTGGACAATGACTTGATTCAGATCGAATTGCAATTTTTTTTTTAACTCTGAATGGGGTTTGAATTGGTCTAGCCCTAGCCGCCGAATATACATGATATGTCACTACCACGCAAACGTTACTTGATCATGATCACCGATTCAAATCAGTCCATGCAGCTTGAAAGATTATTATATATATAAGAGAAACATTACTTACAACCGGCCATGATGTAACCGATGCAGCTGGCATTTTTTTTATAAAAAAAATTTATTTTTTTAATATTTCATTCTCTCATTTTATTGTAGAAGAAACAGACCCTAGAAGAGATAAGAGACTTTGTAGGAAGAGAAAGTAGAGACTTTGCAGAGCGAAATTGCACACGCAATAGAGAGAGGGGCGGGTGTTTGATCTTTTTATTAGATTCTAGATCTAGAGGAGATCTCCATCAATTATAGCTTCGAGTCTTCATAGAAGGGTCAACTTATTGGTAGAGCTAGAGAGGAGAGGGAAAGAAAACCAAAACACTTCAATTTCTTTTGGGTTTTCATGATTAAGTTCAATTAGTCAATCAGGGAATTGGGTCTTTTATTTGGGTGTAATTCACGAACTGTGTCTGTTTCTGATTAAAGAAAAAGTCATTTTTCTGATGAGAAAATGGAGGGTGGTTGAAGTTAATGAAGAACATCTTGGGATCTTCCGCTGTATGATGATATCGTTGTTTCCAATATTCTCAGGGACATCAAGAATTCTCAGCAATCCCCTGGTAGCAATGATAAAAGAATGAGAGAGGGAATGACGAAATGATAAAGGAATGAGAGGTTAAGAAAATAAAATTTTTCATAAAAAAGTGGGCCGATTGCATCGGTTACACAACAGCCGATTGTAAGTAGTGTTTCTCTATATATAATCATCCTTTTTAACTAGTGAAAGATCCAATCAATGATTTTGTTTGTTTGTGTTTCTTAGATGGATATATCACATCTTGAAACTCACCCCATCTACGCCACACCTTTGAGCATCTTTATTGGCTTGATTAAATTCATTTTTAAAATTTAGTCAATATCACACTTTTTTATATTTGTCTACTCTGTTTAAATTTAATATCTACATTAGATTATCTATTCACTCTCTATATAATAATAAAATATTATTAATTTGGTAATTTTTTTATTTAATTGATTTTTATCACATTTTGTAGCTCTACCAATTAAATATTAATAATATTTATATTCTAACTAAATTAATATTAAAAAAATCGTATCAAAAGTCATTTAATACTAATAACAAAAAATATTTAATTAAACTCTTCTAAAATTTTATCTAAATTTCTTAATTACAAACCAAATAGTATTTTTTTAGAGTGAGAAACTAATATTTTAATGTTTGTTTGGAGTGAGAAATTAGTATTTTAATGTTTGGTGAATCAATTGTAGTTCTTCATTTTTGACCAACCACTGTAACAAAACTCTATATTATTTTAGATTTGCCCAATTTAATGTGGGGTATTTTTGAAATCAACTATTCAAATTTTAGTCAACCTTTTCATTTGGCCAAACTAACGGATGCTCTTAATTTCTTAATGCATTCAATTTGGACGATTTCGGCATTAATTATGTATGTATACACACACATATATATATATATATATACACACATATACATATATTATATTATGTAACAGGAACGGGGTACGATTGACGAATCCCGGTTCTCCGGACAGAAATCGGGGCAAATTGAGTAAGAATAATAATGATATATATATATTATATCTTTATTTTATTTCATTATTATTTTTCCACATGAGAGCACTAATTCGCTCCCAATGAGTAGCTAGCGGCAAACATTTTCTAAGCCAACAGTGGTCCTGAAAAGGACCAGCACCGGTCCAGTACCTCCATGTTCATTATTTTTCCACACAGGATATCGTTAAAGTCCGCTTCCCATTCGGATTACTTAATTCGAAGATAAATGGTTAGATATGATCGTCCTATCATAATATTTTATATAATTAAAAATATTTTAATAAATATAGTACTACCTATTCTATTTTGAATTCAGAATCTTTTATCTAATGTCATGTTAAATTAGTCACAATTGGCTGGCTTTTTACGTCGTCTATAAATATATAAATATATATATTGTACGTTATTATGTCGATTTACCAAGAAATGACAGTTTTCATCATAAATATCATGATCTGAACACGAAAGACCCTTCATAATTCATAATCTTATATTTTTCCTTACAAGGGATCGAGTTTGATGCATATATCTTTTTTTTTTTTTTTTTTAAATACTAGATTAAATCGTCAATTATCCTAATAATTAATCAAACTAACCCACGTTAAATAGAAGATGAATATATATGGCAGGCATATATATATATATATATATATATTTACATACCACGAGGGGCATGCATCTCCTCCAATTATATTACATAAGCAATCCCACATATGCATGCACTTGCGGTCCTTATAAATTTGTTTACCGCTGACATGACTCTGATGAAGTTCAGACATGAATTTGGTGATCTTTGTCCGTACGTGTGAAAAATAAAACTTTATTTTGTTTGTTTGAAAGAAAAAAATGTCGAGAAAATGACATGAAATTTTTGTTTGGTTGACGATCTACTATATATACATATATACGACATGCATGCACGAGTGGCCCGAGGAGGAGGAGGCCAGAGTCAGACTCCTGGCAGATAATAATAAGTACTAGATATCTTGCTAGGACCACCGAATGCTTACGTAAACAAATTAGTCTCTTTTTTACAATATTTCCAAGGCCAAATTAATAATATTAATATTGGAATATCACATGATAAACCCGAAAGCGACGTTGTAATCTTGATCTTAATAATTTTCGAAATCAGATCTTTCCTATCTATCTCCTATTTCAAATAGACCACTCACCTAATCTTCTGTTTTATACGGTTTAGACTTATTTAGCTACCATCTAATTCTGATCTATTTTCTTATTTTATCCCTCAAAATCATTCTAAAATATAATTCATTATTATTGGACCACCAATCAAGATTTGTCGTATTTTCTGATCTTCGATCTCCTTAATTTGCATCTTCATAATCCATCTTTTTAATATTATTCATTAATTGTATAATGTTACGTCGAATCTCATAAATATACGAAGGCATAATTAATTTTGCGATAGAATCTATATCTATGCTTATGAATTAATTACTAAGAGATCATCTTTGCAATCAGTAATAATGAAACTGAGATTAGCCAATTAAACTCGATAGAGTAATATTAGAAGAATGTTTAAATTAAAGTACCTTACGCGCATGGTGGCCTAGCTAGCTCTTTAATTATTTATTTATTTATTTGTCGTTCCATTCAGCATGATGACAACTTGATGCATGAATTGGTATTCTTCCATGTAAACGATTATAATTACCATAGTTAATATTCCACATACATTGAAATCAACTACTCATGGTCTTAGTGTCTGTCTTTGTCTATTATTCTAAATTAGAAACCAAGGGTCGATCTTATTGTAATACTCCACATGTATGGTAGGATTGTGAATGGAAATTTAATATATATTTACACTCTCGGATTGTTTGGAAGCGAGAAATTCTTAATATTTACGAAGAATCTAAATTAGAAGCTCTAATTATGAGATTGGTAATTCACTTTGGAATATAAATCTAGATGTAATTTGAAGATTCTTTCAAGTAATCACAAATTATATTATTGTCGGTTCAACCAAAAGTGTCACAACAAAAATATGACCTATTTGGATATGATAATATATGTGGAATTGATTATAATTACACTCTAAATCTATTGAATGGTGGTGAATGCAATCCCCACAATATTGCCTTAGAGTTAGAAGTTATTGATCATGAGACTCAAAAAGTTTTCAAGGAAGCTTAAATTATAATAACATAGAATATTGGTCATTTGAGAATATAAGTTCCCATGTGGCATTAACACTTATCACTTATGGAATTGGAAGCATTAGAGAATTTTGATTCACATAATAATATTATTATATAATGGGAAAACCAACTTCAAATGTAGAGCAGTGTTACCCATAAGCCCCACACCCTGCACACCCATTTAAAAACATGTCATTTTACCTTTTTATCCTATTTTACTTACAAACATGTCTGAAATCATTTTCATTACGTGGATAAAAAGGTAAAATGACATGTTCTTAAATGGATGTACAGGGTGTGAGGCTTATGTCTAGAAGTTTTATTAAATGTATTCTTTCTCTCTCTCTCTCTCTTTTTAATGTTATCAATTGAAAGAAACAGGCCGGCCCGTTAGGTGATAATATTTATAATATAAAGAGGGCTGCTACAGCCACATAGATATCCCACAAAAGGATCCTACACATAGATGTGGTACATTGTAAGTGTGCCATGTGTGTGCCACGTGTCTTTTTTTTTTTTTCCTTCTTCTTCTTCTTTCCTTTTACTCTATTTCCATGCGATTTCATTTCCATGTCTCCCCCTTCGCTGGCCTCCACTCTCTTTGTCGTCGTCGTAGTGGTCGGAGACCACCTCAAGGCCGACAGAAGCTACCGTCGTCTCCCCTCCCCTTTCCTCTCTATCTCCGAGTGCATCCGAGTGCCTACGGGTGTTGCCGCCTCCACATGGCCGCCAAGGTGGGAGTTGCCGTGCACGGGACTCCCATCCGCCCGCTGGACGGTGTCGCTTGGACCGCCGGCGGATTTTGCCGGCCCTCAAGTGGTCTTAGACCACCTTGGTGGCCACATGAAGGCGGAGGCACTCGGAGGCAAAGAGGAAAGGGGGAGGAAGGGAGGGGAGATGCACGGGAGGAGGGAAAAAAAAAAAAGAAAAAAAGAAAGAAAGAGGAGCACGTGACACATTGTGAGTTTGTTACATTTGTGTGTGGGATCCCTTTGTGTCTATAGCATTTTCCTAATACAAAAGATTTTAAAAGAACGTGCAAGTGCCTGATCGATGTGGGCTGGTCCAGTTCAGCCGAACTCATTGATCCTTTGGGCCACAGAAGCTTGTGATTTGTGAGACCGGTGTAAGACCCGAAACATGACACGCGTATGTAAGTTTGGATGGGCTCAATTAGGCCCATCAATAAGTCTAGGTAAGTCCTGTGCAGGTCTTCTGGAAAAGTGGAATCCATATATATTAAAAAAAGGTTACTTTTTAAAGTCGAGTTATATTTTTTAAAAGAACTGGCCAAGACTTACGTCCTCTAAACTTGTATTTAGCATTACATATAATTTTAAATCTTAAAAAAAATATTGCTATGAAAAAAAAAAAAAAAAAAAAAAAACTATAACTTGCTTTTAGAATATGTTCCCTGAAAATAGATTTTTTGAGAAATCTTACTTTTAAAGTACTCTTTAAAGTTTTAAACTACCAACAATTTTATAATAATTTATGTTATATACCATACGTACTCTAGCTCATTCTTCTCTAGTTATATTGTGTTGATATGATACTTTCTAATAATTATTAGATTGATTCTTATTTTTAAAATGGAAAATTATATACACCACATCACCATCCAACTTTTATCCCACTATACAAGATGTGACACATTTTAGGGTGGGTAGCGGGTACTCGCCCTCGCTGCCTCGCCCCGCATGGAGTACCCCATGCGGGGGCGGGGGGCAGATTGACCCTAGCGGGACCCCGCCCCCCGCCCCCTGCTCCGCACTCCCTCACTTTTTAGTATAAAAAATTATAATTTTTACTATTTATATAAATAATTTATATAAATATATTGTATATAGATATATAAAATTTGTAAAAAACTTGAATTTAACTGCAAGTTAATGGATTAGTGTTAAGTCCCACATTACTTAACTATTATTATTGTATTGCCTTAACCTCCTATATAATGGTTGGCCTAGGAGGCCAAAGCAATTTAAAATATAACTCTAATGAGTTTATATTTTTTTTTAAATGTATAAATTTTAATTTATACTTTAAATTATATTATAATTTGGGTCTAAAATATATTTTTAGACAATAGTTTGAACGGAGTGCGGGGCGGGGTGCAATTTCAATCGCACCCCTTGATAGCGGGGTGGGGGGCCCCGCACCCGCCTCCCGGGGGCGGGGGACGGGGTATGAAACCCCTCAACCCCATGAGAATACTACAAAACCATGACTCATATATATAAG
>QEOT01004595.1:22369-46612 GCA_003123785.1 Pterocarya stenoptera
AAGCTTGAGAAATTGAAATTTTTCTCGCTAATGAGATCCCTCTCCTTTATTTAGAAGAGTCAAAGAGAAAAGACAATATGAGTATTTTCTATGTGAAAGTTCCTATACATGCACTCTAAGGACTTGGATAATAAATTAAAAAAAAAATTGTTTTATCATATAAATACGATTCCAAATGTTTTTAAGGAAATTTTTTTTTCAGTTAATTTTTTTTTTAAATCGAAATCATATGAGTTATATGATGAGAATAATTATCTCGCAGTTTAATGACTTGCTGAGAATGGAGTTATAAATAAATTATGTCACAAAACAGTTTTTATATCACACTTGGGTTGATGTAATATGGTGTTGCGGCCTTAATTCTGATTTTTCGTCCTTAGATTGAGTTCATTCGCCTTTGAGAAAGGCTGAGTGACTATTTTGTGCAAATGTGAATTCTAGAGGATTTAAGTTTAATCATTTTTTGGTTGAGTCAAGAAAATTACTCGTATTTTTGGCGAGGGTGGAGAATTGTGATTTTTTGTAAATTTTTTTTGGAAAGAATATTTCATTACGTTTCCACACTACCTTATTTTTTTTCAAAAATTTCTTTATAAAAGATAGCCGAAAATAGTGGGAGTAATTCAACAACTAGTGTGAGTATACATTTGAGTGAAGGTGTACCACTAGTGATAGTGACTCCCAAAAGTTATAGAATATAAGGATCCTCATAAAAAACATGGTAGCTTTATATCAATATTCTCTCGTCGTTTAGAGACTAGAAGAGAATATTTATAATATAGCTCCGCTAAAGGTATTGAATTCACATAGTAGGAATCCCAATATAGAATCTTAGATTCTCTTCACTTATATGATCCAACCTGGAGTTGTTGATCTAATTGATAAAGGAAAAGTGGAGTTGATAGAGGTATAGATCCATCTCTTGACACTAATTGAGTTGCATTTAAGATAGGTGTTGATCGCATATTTATTGAAACTTTTCTTGAAGGTGTTAAATAGCTTATTCTCATAGGAGAATTAGATGGTTAGCATGTTTAGGCATGAAGTACTTTGAGCGCATGATTATTTCTAGTACTATTTTGGTACATAAAGTGAATGAATGTTGCTGGTGTTGTTTACATGCGGCCTAAACGAACCATCTATTCAAAGATACCCAATGTACCTAGTCGTTTTTTTTTATTATTAAACGACCTATTGAATAAAATGGGGTTCTTTGAACGTTGTTGACAGTCTTAGAAAAGTGTCATCTTGAGAGATATTGCGAACTGGTTGTCTTAGATAATTAATTGTCGCCTAATAAGAGGTTTTCCATACTACGTGGTGATGGACATGGATTTGTGAAAATTAGCTCAGGCTTCATGTCTTGTGAGACTGTTTATGAGAAAAACAGTTTCTACGAGCTCTTGTTCAAAATCCATAGACAATTAATGAGATGGAAAATACTAAAGAATCTAGTTTTGCCTATACTATTTGGTGTTTCCATTATAGTTTGCTCATGGGAGTTAGAGGTTAAGATTTTGTTAGAGGGTAAAAATAGCTTACTTGATTAAGTGAGTTTGTGGTGCGATTGTCGTTAAAAGTAATGACTAGACTATTATAATTGTCTTTGGGGCAAAGGCCCTAATCGCTTTACCCTTAATGAAAAATAAATTATGGTTATCTTACATGCTTTTGTGAGTACAAGAGATTTATATGTAATCTTGAAGTCGCAAATTAAGTTTGCTGAATGACATTTGTGGTCACCTTGTAGATTCTTAAAAGTCGCAGTAGGACTTGCTGACTAGAATCTAAGGTTTATATTATGAATTTGACCTAAATGAGATTCGCGATAAGTCGTCGCTGACTTCATGGTTGTGCAAAAGACTTTTATAAGCAGAGTCTCTTGGTAGGAGCATGTTTCTTTGAAAAGTTACTACACATTAGAATGCGCATAGGGAGAAATAGTCATTAAACATCACTTGAGTGTTGTGGTTTAATAATTGACCATGTGATATCTGTCTATCTCATGGTATTGCTCATTGTGCACATGATACTGATATGTTCTATGATCATGTGGCGTGATTGGAAGCATTTTTTGTAAGCACACACATTCACCATAAATTTAGTAATTATGGTGAAAAAGGTATATCGACAGGTTTAGATCGGCTCACTCACACGAGCGATCGCCTTTGGCGCTACAAATGGGTAGCGAGCAAAGATGAGACAGTGTGTCACTCGGTACTTGTCCAATGAGGGATAAGTTGTAAGACACAAAAGATATGTCGCCTTAGTGGGAGCTAAGATGAGGTCCATCATATTTAAAAGGACCGTGCATGGTTACCCACAATCCATGTAGCCTGTGGTTGAGCCAGATGCGAGATCCTCTTTGGCGCTTTGGATAGCGAGCAAATGGAGGGACTTGGGTTAAGCGCTGAGATAGCGACTAGACTAAGATCTGTACGGTGCATTGAGATTAGATATACGCTCTTTCTTTGGAAAGAGAACTCCACCGTAACATGTATTTCATACTACATGTGCTTTTGCGACCAACAGTAGAGGTGAGTGAATGGTTCCCTGCTTCCTCACCGTGTGAGTCCTGTAGGTCATAATTGATGACCTTAATTTATTTATGCCCTTAGGAGACCTTTGACTATGTCACGAGGTTGATGTTTTAGTGTCTGCTACTTTGGCATGTTATCTATGGCCATGAATGATGCGGTCTAAAGAGGCATTGCTGGGAAAGCGACTGGACTGAAACTAAATGACATGAGAGCGAAGGGAAGACTATTTGGTAACACATCGATAATGGTGTGTACTCATTGCCGGCAAGTTATGTTGTTTCTCGGGAGTTGCAATATAGCTGTGAGTGCATCATATTTTATGGAGATTGAGCATTGCTCTGAGTCATTCTGACTCGAGAGAGATTAGGGATGCTTAGTCTGATGTGACCAAATAAGTCGGGGTATAACGAGACATTTTTAAGGATGTTGCTATGCTGGTCTTCTCTCAGAGAGATTTGGTATAGTGCTCCCATTTTTTCTTTTACAGCTGTGCTCGATGGTCGCACGGCCTATTTACCAGTATGAACAAGATTGAGAACATATTGAGAGATGCAGACTTGGGGTCTTGCCCACCATGTGTGAGTGGGAGATGTAAGAAAGGGGCACCCATAGTGGGCACCCCTTCACCTTCTCTTGAAGGTTATGAAGTGATTTAGAACCACTTCATGAGGCTTGATGGCTGGCCATTAAGGGCCAGCCGGGGGTTACGCTTAGAGGGGCTATTTACATAGCTCCTTCCCCATTTGTAATATACACTTACATAAAAAACGATCTCTCTCTAAAATGGTTCTCTCTAGTCATGGCATCTAGGCTGTGAAACGTGTGAGTGTTGCTCTGGTATTACCACGTAGCACACTCCACCATCGATGTGAAGATCGTGGAAGAATAACGACGCTAGAGAATCCGTGGAACAACCGCACTAGATCCGAAATATTTCCAACGAGGTAATATCGCTTTCGCTGTATACTCTGATTGAGTTTTTCTAACAAGATGATTGTAGCAGGAACAGTAAATAGAATGACAGGATGTTGATAAAAATACCTCAAAGATTCATATGGCTTGGGGTATTCGAGGTTCCAATTCCTCCATAGAAAATAACCAGCTAATAGATGAGAAATGCTCAAGAATGAATCCAGAAACCCATTCTGGCGTGATACTTAACTGCCTCTTAATGCAATTACATAAAAGTCCCTTGTAAGTAAAATAAAGACTAAAACCAAAACACATCGTTTTTATAGATCAAGCGGTGCGGTTTACAGAATCACTTCAACTTGAGTCTACGGTGCCGTTTCCAGCTTTTATTAACGATGCCGTCTTCTCTCCACTAAGCCTCCACTGCTATGTCGTTTTACTCTGCCCAGACCTATACGAATTCCTCCACCCATCTCATCTTCTCAGTTCTCCTTCTGTCTTCGATACTTTCTCTCTTCGGCAACCCCAATATACGAACTTTACCTCCATAGCTCACCGAACTCAAAGGCCTCCTAACAATCAACGAGACGTGAGGGTATTTACATTTGAAGTCGAATCTTCTACCGAAATCCATGGGGGCTAGAGTTAGGGTTTTCATGTACCCCATCAATATATGAGCTCTCAGGTTGTGTACAATGCCAGATTGAGTAAATGACTGAGTTATGCAGTTACTTCTTTTTATCAGCTAAATTTATGTCATATTTTGAAGCCAAATCGTTTTTGTTTATTAAGGTTGGTGGATGGAATATTGTTTAAATTTTCTAGTTTCGTAGAGAAGTAATTGCCACACGTTTGTTGCTTGATTTAAGCTTTCAGAGTTCAGACTATCAATATTTCATAGAAATGGATATTGAGCAATATTGGTTTTAGGTTTTTTTTTTTTTTTTTATAAACAAGGACGGAAATAGCAATTGCCTTGAGGAGAGAGAGGGACGAAAATCACTGAGGAGAGAGAGAGGAAGGGAGAAAATCACTGATGATGAATCTATTGTTGCATCTGCTGCTCCTCTGCCAATGCTCTGTTGCTTATGCGCTGTAGCTTATGCGCTGTAGATCTGCTCCAGCAAAAGGCTGGTTGGTAGAGAAAGAAAGACGAGGAGAGGAGGAAGATGAAAATGAGGATGAAGAATGTACTAGAAAGAGAGAAGGGAGAAGGGAAAAGTGGGAGTGGTTTAACTGGATGCACATCCATCGTAAATGTGATAAGTCTACTAAGTGTTGGATTTTTACTGGTAGGTGTAAATGAGAGATACACACCCAGCCGTTTTGAAGGTTTTCCCAAGATGAAAGTGGGCCATAAACAGATTGATCATTGATCACCTGACACCAACTTCTCCCTTTCACGTGACCAATTAATCAGAAAAAATGATATACTCGTCGAGAGAGTTTATCATTTTATTTTATCGAAATGTGTTTTCGTAAGTATTTATATTAATTTATTTAGTTTTATTTTTTATTTTTTTATTTTATTAAAAAATATTTTAAAAAATTAAAAATATATATTTTAACAAGTCTTGATATAAAGTGTTGTGTCTTTCCATGTGAGTAGCAAGTCTATTAATGAAGAGATATGTGAGGTTAGGGAAGAAAAATTGGCCGAAATTTCCCAGTTTTTGGCATAGGCGTATTTATTACTAGCCAGTGGCCTCATAGCCATTGCCTCGTCCTAAATCTATTAAGAAAAAAGCTAAATGCAACCGGCTTGTGCATACGTTGGGTATCTGTTACGTAATTTAATAAAACACATTATTTTACTTGAGTTCTCCTCCTTAGTCTTTATCACCTTCTCCTTCCTCTTGCGTGCATCTTCTTCTCCTTTTTCCCTTCACCTTTTGTCTATTTTTTCTTGGAATTCCCTAAGCCCATGCGTCGCCTTCTCCCTAACCCATGAAAAACCATCAAAGTCCCTTCTTAGTTGCCATCTGCAGTATGATTGCAGATTCTTGGCATTATTTTCAACTAGATTTTCAACCAAATCTTGGCATTATACTGCACATATATATTTCAATTCTCAAAACACAGATAGTATCTTGCTTCCCTTCCAGAAAATCTTAACTGTATTGAAGCGTTTTTTGATGGAATGCTTTGTTACTTAATGACTCTCAGACGCAGACAGTTTCTGACTTAAAAGATTTTGTCAAAAAACTAAACTCATTGCCAAAAATGTCCGTAAGAATTTTCCCTTCTTTTTTTTCAAAAAAAATAAAAAAATAAAAATTGATAACTAGTAATAGCGTTTTTCTTCTCAGATGAAATGCTCTATTAAAAATGAGTTTGGGCGTTTCCAACGAAAAATAAAAGATAGAATACACAAAATGCTTCTTCCCTTCTCAGATCTCTTCTCTCTCTAAGTGTTAGGCGTGTTGGACTTCTCCTTGAAAAATAAGTTCTGGAGATGTTAGGCGTGTTGTCAGAAATAAGTTCTGAAATCGACTTTTTTGTTTTTCATTTTTTTTGTAATAATACACGTCACCGATTCTGCAAATGGTACCCCATGGCGTGTAGCTGTAGCATCTTTGATCTATTAAACACAACAAAAAAACCACCCCCCTCCTCCTCTCTCTCTCTCTCTCTTCCCCTCTCCAAGAGTATAATATTATTACAAAATTTACCTAGTTATTTTCGTTTCTAGTGATTTAGTTCTTGTTTGGATATTATGATGAGATAAAATAAAAATTATGTGAATAATAGTGATATGGTTTGAATTAAAATGTTTTATAGGTTTTGAAAAAATAGAAAAAAAAAAGTTAATAAAATAATTATAAAATTAAAATATTATTATAATAAAATAATTTGATATTTTCTTTGTTTTAAGAGTTGAAAACATTAAATTGTTTTCTATGTTTTGTTTGTAAGATTGAAAAAATTTTAATGATAAGATGAAAAATTTAAAATTAAAAAATATTTGTATTTGAGTGTTTAGATATCGAGAAAAAATGATATGAGATGAGATACTCAATATGTTATGACCTCTTTGAGGAAGTGGGAGAAGGGAGGCGGGGAGGCACCTGGAGATTGGAGGAGGAAGTGTTCTCTCGAAGTAAGGAAGTGAAGGTTGGGGATGTGTTGAAGGGAACTTTAAAACGCAACGTATAGGGGAAGTAATCCTGTTGTGGAGTGCACCTTTCGATCAAGTCTGCAATGCATAGGGGTGTAATCGGTTTTGGATAAAATTTAGGACCGAACCGGTATGTACCAGTTTTGCATTTTTTAAAACTGATTACACACCGGTTATCCTCCTAAACCGATACTTTCGGTTTTACCAGTTTTCAGTCCGGTCCGGTTTTTCGATTTTTTTAAAATGTAAGTTTGATATTTTTTCATTAAAAATCTGTTTATAAAAATAAAAAAATTGCTTTAAAAAAGTCTGTTTTATACTTTTATTAAAAAAATCTACTTTACTAAAAACAATCTCATTTACTAAAGCCAAGTACTATATTAGTATTAGTTATAGTGATTTAGTATTACTATATTAGTATAACTATAACTATAGTCTATATTAGACTATTAGTATTATTTATATGTTAATATTAGTTATAGTGATTTAGGATAACTATATTAGTATATAAGTATAACTATAGTCTATATTAGTATAACTACTAATGTCCTATGTACTTTGGATATTAGTACTCAAATAATAATATTTGAGTGATTTTCTTTCTTTTTATATATTATATATAAAACTTATATATAATATTATTTTTTATTTATTTTTCTCTTCAATCGGTCCGGTCCGGTTCAATCTGGTCCCAAAAACCACGGAACCAGAACTGAACTGGATTCGGCCGGTTTGTGCAAGTAAAGAACCGGTTCCGGACCGAAAGTTGAAAAATCAGCCCAAATGGTCCGGTCCGGTCCGGTTTGGACCGGTTTTTCAATTTTTCGGTCCAAACTTACACCCCTAACAATGCACCATTACAATAAAATGGCAGGAGACACAGGGTTGGGTCTTCATTTAGTTGTTAATTGAGTCATTTCATTTTGTCTTTATTTACTTGTAGTTGAGTCCTTGCAGCATTTCATTTCCATAGAGTCTGTTACTTACTTTAAACATGTTATTTGCTTATTAGTTCAGTCAATTATCACTGCGTGGATATGAGGGAGAGAAGGCACTGAGTGATTGAACATTCTAGAATATTGACACTATTGGGGTTAAGGGATTCCCTCGAAGAATCCTAATATCATTACTGTTTCATTCACAGGCTTTTTATCAAACACCTTTCATTCCATTCATCTTCTCTATTACAATCTTTTCACAACATTACATCCAACCATCCTATTTACATCTTATTCACAGATCAATAACATTACACACAGATTAGTATCATTACACAATATCCAAACCAACCATTAATGGGTCCTTTCCCGCATACACCAACACATAAATTGCACGTTTGATATTTATGTCAGATGTTAAGGGGCTGTGTTTATAAGGATTTGAGCTTTGATATGTTTATATATAGGATCTGTGGACGAGTTGAGGCGTCGGGGATCTGGGTTTGTGTTTTTGATCAAAGTATGGAGAGTACAGCTAGTCAGCTAGAGGAGAGAATGGTTGCCATGATCATGGTTGGTGGACCCACTAAAGGTATGAACTTGTTTCATAATTTTTTGAATTGGAAGAAGAAAATTGCTGCCCGTTTACTAGTCCCTTGGAAATTGTTTAATCCTTGTTAGAATGGTGGCTTGATTCTCTGTTGAAAACATCATTTCAAATACTTGACTTGACTATAGCTCAAACTTGGCTCGCTATGGCTCTACCTTGGCTCAAGCAAATTTTGGCTCGACACTTCACTCGATAGTTCGCTTGAGCGAATGTCAAACAAATTGTTCACTCGATAGTCAGCTCAAGTGAACGCAGGCAGATTATTCGCTCGACACCTCGCACAAGAGAATGTTCGTAAACTATGGTGCCTACATCGTTAAGTATAAATACACATGTTTTTGCACAATTTTAAACAATATTGCGGCCAAAAGAGAGTGAAAAATAAGAAGAAGAAGAAGAAGAACTCCTTTTGTGAGATTTTGAGAGCTCATTGGGTGTATTGGGCTTTCGGGATTGATGAGTGATTTGTGTTTCTCTCTTATACTCCACCTTTGTGATAGTGAATTCTTTAAGACTGACTTTGCCAGTGGACGTAGGCTTGTTCAAGCCAAACCACGTAAAATTTTACTGTTCTTTGTGTGATTGTCGAATTTTCTTTTGTTTGCTTCCACTTTTATACTTCAAATTAGCCATTGATAACCAGTCAATCCCAACATTCATAATGGTGAAACTTGGCTGTTAGATTGAATTAAGGAGACCCTTTGCTTATTTTCGTTAAATTTTACTGAAAATTTTGAAAATTGATCTGGTTCTCATGGAAACAAACAGATTTTTTTATTGGAGAGCTTAAACCCCATTTCGCAGTTTGTTCAAAGTTTCTAAACCTATAATTCTGATAGAAATGCGATTGTCAACCTGTTAAAGCAGCTGAAATATTCACCCAGCAGGAGCAGCTTGAAAACATCTAGAAGATTCTGGTGCACCTACACTAACTGAATGATTACTAGTGGTCCCAAAATCTGTTTGTAAATTCAAATGAAATTTCATGTAAATGCTATTCATTTCTTTGAGTTATTCTATATAAATAGGACCTACGGGTCAATGTACAAGAGTGAGAAAATATATACAAAACTTGATAGAATCTGGAATGATATAGAGGAATTTTTCCAAACACCTGTTGTGCATTTTCCTTTTCTCATCATGGTGTCAAGAGCCCGATAGGACCCAAGTTCAAACCTCACTTCTCCAACCTTCATGGCAACTCGACAAATTTATTCTCTCTATCTCAACTTCACTAACACTGAATCACTCTAATCCTTACTCTCTCATTTCTCAAATCTTTCAATGGAAACCAGCGACAAAAATACAAACACAACACCACCCATTTCATCACCACCCCTCAATCCCTCCATCGTCACATCTACATCCCATTTTGTAACCCTGAAGTTGTCCGTCAACAACTACCTCTTATGGCGTGCTCAGATTGTCCCTTTTCTTAAAGGACATCAATTGTATGGCCATGTTGATGGATTGATTCCCACTCCCTCTCCTACTCTGGATGATCAACCCAATCCTGAATACTCCCGTTGGCTCTTACAAGGCCAATTCATCATCTCCGCTCTAAACTCTTCATTAACAGACATTGTCCTTTCTCATGTGCTTGATTGCACAACATCACGCCAAGTTTGGACTACACTACAAGAACTATACACGGCCCAGTCCTCAACCCATGTGATTTAAACGCAATTTCAGCTCGTAACCCTTAAAAAGGGTTCTGAGACAATATCTGTATATTATCACAAAGCCACTACTCTGACAGCATCTCTTGGAGCTGCTGGACATCCCTTCTCTTCCTCTCAATTTTCCATTTACTTATTGGCTAGCCTCGGCTCAGACTATGAGTCGGTGGTCACTACCATAACCACACGTCCAGATCCCCTCTCTTCACAGCAGATTTACAGTTACCTTTTGAATCATAAATCACATTTAACTCATCAAAATCAATTGTTGCTTTCAGGTACTACACTTGCAGCGCATGCAACCACCTTCCAACCATACAATTCCTCCAACAAAGGTCGAACTCCATTTACCCGAGGGGGGTGTCGTGGTCATGGGCATACTAGCCAAACCTCCCACTATTTTTCCTCCCGTCCAAATACACGGTCACTCTGTCAAGTGTGTCAAAAACATAGACACACTGCCATTTCTTGCTATCATCGTTTCAACCAAACCCATCAAGCCCCTCCTCCTCCCTCCTTTACCGCTAACTACACTGTATTTCCTCCTATGACTTCTCACAAATTTATGGTTTCCCGACACTACTACCACCAACTATTTTAGCTCAGAAGTTTCAAACCTTTCACTAGACTCTACAACCTACAATGGCACTGATCGAGTAAGCATTAGAGACGGTTCCACTCTTCCAATTCAAAATATCGGTTCCAGTTAACTCACTACCCCCTTTGAAATTTACTTACTTAATAAGATTTTGCATGTTCCTTCAATTACAAAGAATTTAAAGTCTATCCGTCAATTTTGTTGTATATTTTGAGTTTCATGCTAATTTTTTTGTTGAGAAGGATTATCGCACTCGGGTAGAACTTCTTTGGGGTCATGTTGACAATGGTCTCTATGTTCTATCGGTGTCTTCATCCAACTTGGAAGCTCTACAATATGTCCCCACCGTGCCTCCACAAGCATTCCTAAGCGAGTAAACTACCTCTCAAATCTGGCATTCCCGTCTTGGGCATCCATCTTCCAAAACCACTTCATTTACTTCAAGTCAATTTAAGCTTCCTGTTATGAATAAATTGCTACTGTCCCCGTGTCATGCTTGTGCCCAAGCTAAGTCTCATGCTCTCCCACACCCCTCTCCCCATCTCGATCTACTCGCCCATTCCAACTTCTTTTTTTGGATGTGTGAGGTCCAGTGCCTATGCTAGCCTCACTAGGATGTCGCTTTTATTTCTCTATAGTCGATGATTTTTCTAAATATATTTGATTGTTTCTTAT
Source organism: Pterocarya stenoptera (assembly GCA_003123785.1). Classification (NCBI taxonomy): domain Eukaryota; kingdom Viridiplantae; phylum Streptophyta; class Magnoliopsida; order Fagales; family Juglandaceae; genus Pterocarya; species Pterocarya stenoptera. Next base: position 33,440 of record QEOT01004595.1, read on the forward strand.
ACAATCAAAATCAAATGTCTCATCTGTTTTCTTGGAATTTTTGCACTATGTTAGTAATACTTTTCCCATTAATGGCCTTGTCGTTCAATCCAATTTGGGGGGCAAACTTCATCCCCTTAATTCATTGCTTAAATCATTTGGTATTATTCATTTGATAACTTGCCCATACTCTCATGCCTAAAATGGCACTGTTGAAAGACGTCATCGTCACATTGTAGAGACTGGTTTGTCTTTTTTAGCATATGCTTCAATACCCCATCAATATTGGGTGGAAGCTTTTCAAACAAAGATTTGTTTAATAAATCGAATGCCAACTCCAATTCTTTAAAACTCATCGCCCTTTCAAACTTTGGGATGTTATTTTTTTCTAAAACTGAGTTTCCATTCAAGTCCATCATGTCTCCCGTGTCCGACTTGGAAACATTTACCTCGACCTCTCCTTCATTTCAAATACCCAGTTCCCTATCTAATAAACAACCAAGCCCTTCATCCTCTCTCAGCCCACTACCAGCCGACTCACCCAGCCCATCCCTTTCGCTTAGCCTAAGTCCATCAGCCCGATCCACTACCTCTTCACTTTCCCCTTCATCCCTGATACCTAACCCCTAACCCTCTTGATCCCTCTCTACCGCCTCCCTCTCCTATCAATCACTCTTCTGTTTCATCCTCTCTCTCACTTTCTAACCCTACAGTTCATGATTCTCCTTCCATGCACTTCCCTCCTCCCCCTCCCCACCACCCCATGATTATGATATCAAAGTCTTATATACATTGTCCATTGATTAAAACTGATGGAACTATCCATTGGCCATCCTCGCAACCCTATCTGTCTATCACCATTTCATCTTCTCGGCCCATCCCTGAAGAACCTTCTTCGTATACTGAGACTTCAAAATATCCTGAGTGGCGTGCAACCATGGTAGCTGAATTTCAAGCCCTTCTTCAGAATAATACCTAGGTCCTTGTCCCTCCATCTTCAAGCTCAAACACTCTTGGTTCCAAATGGGTCCTCAAGACCGAACGTAGAGCTTATGGAACCCTTGAGCATCGCAAGGCTTACCTTGTCTCCAAGGGTTTTCATTAGCAACATGGGCTTGACTATATCCAGACCTTCAATCCCGTAGTCAAACATGTCACTATACAACTCATTCTCTCTCTGGTAGCACCTTCCAATGGTCTGTTTATTTCACAATCTAAGTATATTTCTGACCTATTATTACGTACAAATATGCATAAATCGAAATCTGTCTCAACACCCGTATCTTCATCCAATAAACTCACTGCACTCGAAGGTTCCTCTTTTGAGGACCCAAAACTTTATCGCACTGGAGTGAGTAGCCTTCAATATATGGCCTTCACGAGGCCAGATATCTCCTTTGTTGTAAATAAAGTGTGTCAGTTCATACATTATCCACAGCTGCTCCACTGGCAAGCCGTCAAGCACATTCTTCACTATCCCACTCTTACATAGCATTTTGGTCTTCATTTCAATTCTAATTGTTCATTACAATTATTTGCTTTCTCTAATGCTAACTGGGCATGTTGCCCTGATGATCGTAAGTCCACTGGTGGTTTGTATATTTTCTTTGGTTCCCATCTCATTTCTTGGGGCTCTAAAAAGCAAACCACAATTGCCCAGTCTTCCACTGAAGCCGAATACAAAGCAGTTGCTAACATCGCTTGTGAACTTCTCTGGCTACAACCCCTTTTGAAGGAACTTGGTGTATTTCTTAAAAGTCCTCCCACATTGTGGAGTGACAACTTAGGTGCCACTTACTTGACTTTTAATCCTATTATGCATGCTCGAACTAAACATGTTGAGCTTGACTATCATTTTGTTAGAGACCGTGTGACAGCTAAATCTCTACAAGTCTCTTTTGTCTCCACTAAGGATCAACTAGCAGATGTTTTCACCAAGCCATTGTCTTCTACTCACTTTGCTCAATTACGATCAAGCCTCACAATCTGTCCTATGGTGCTTGGATCACGGGAGAGTGTTAAAGCAGCTGAAATATTCACCCAGCAAGAGCAGCTCGAAAACATCTTGAAGATTCTGGTGCACCTACACTAACTGAATGATTACTAGTGGACCCAAAATCTGTCTGTAAATTTAAATGAAATTTCATGTAAATTCTATTCATTTCTTTGAGATATTCTGTATAAATGGGACCTACGGGTCAATGTACAAGCGTGAGAAAATATATATAAAACTTGATAGAATCTGGAATGATATAGAGGAATTTTTCCAAACACCTGCTGTGCATTTTCCTTTTCTCATCACAACCCGAGACCGTGACATCTTTCGTACTCTTTGAATGTTTGTTTTCAATGTAATTCTTATGGTGAATTTTGACTTTGGTTCACTGCTTACACCTCTGGTTATTGTTGCGAATTTTGGATTTTGCAGGTACTAGATTCCGACCACTATCATTGAACATTCCAAAGCCGCTTTTTCCTTTAGCTGGACAACCAACGGTTCACCACCCAATTTCTGCATGTAAAAGGGTATATGACTCTGGGTATGTTTTCTTTCTTTCTCATGAGTATGCTGAGTATTCAAACTTACTCCTTCCATTACAGATTCCAAACTTAGTTCAGATCTTTCTTGTTGGTTTCTACGAGGAACGTGAATTCGCATTATACGTAGAATATATGTGCTTTTTCTTTTGTAGAATGTAGTTCAAAGATCACACCAAGCGCTATAGTTGAGCACGACACCACAGTAAATATGGTTCCATCGTGTTTTTATTTTGCTTGTGGGCTGGGGCAAGGGGATCTGGCTGCGGGGGACTGTTGCAATTAACCTTCTTAAGTTAGACTCAATTGCTCAATGGTTGAGAAACAGTGGCAAAAGATTATTTGGCACATTAATCCAAGGGCGTAGGGGTATGATATCCAAAGCAACTTGTTCAAGGTGCTTTGAAAACGCGTAAACTCTGCTCCATGGACTGATTAAGAGGAATTCTGATTGGAAGGACCAAATCAAATTCACAAAAAAATTTGGAAATTCTAATAAAGACGGCATGGCATATACATTAGAAATGAATATTATCCTCATAAGGCTAGCCGTTCTAAAATGCTGCAACGAAAACATGAATCCAACACGGAGGAATCTCTTCTTGTCAGATCACTATAAACAAAATATATAAGTGCTGTCTTATTGCTCTACTTTTTCTACGCTCAATCGTAGGAAGAATCAGGAAATTTGTAATACCTATTCCCGGAAACTTCTGAGTACCATGATTTCCACGCTTCCAAGTAATGAGAGAATAGGTCCTGCAAAGCTGCAATGTTAATACACTTCTGCATCAGTACATTTTACAGCAACTACAGATAGAAACAATATTGTCTCAAGACACTACGGGCAAAATCATTGAAATGGCAAAGGACATCTCAGGGAAGAAGCTCTTGTTAGCGTGATATGCCAATCTGACGATGATTACCTATTAAATTACAATAGAAAAATTCTACTCTCCATTTGGATAGGGATAGTGAGGTATTCTTAAGTATTATGTGAATAGTAGTGAAAAAGTAATGATAGAATATTAAATAGTAGTGAATAGTAGTAAAAAGTAAGTGAATAATAATAATAAAATAATAAATAGTAGTAAAATATTCTCCATACCCAAACTAGTCTTAATCACCGTCCTCTCACCATAGATTAGCATAATTTTAATCAGTTCCTGACTCTGACCCCAAACACAAAGATGCAATATTGATCAAGGCTTATAAGTACACATCAATGCGAGCAAAAACTGCAGAAAATTAGTGAGAATGAGTAGACTGCATTTTTACATGGTTTCCTATGGTGAATCTAGATCATTGATAACCCACTTCACTCGTGGGTCTCCAATGGAATCGATCGTTGATGTGTTTCAGTGAACTGCAAAAGCGCATGAAATGATACCTTTGTTTTGATACCGCGGACGATAAGTAGAGGCAAGGCCCTCCCAGTCATCCCTCTTTACTCTGTTACTTTCAGGGACACCAACGTTGGCCACATTGGCGGGAGCAAAAGGACCAAATTGGTAGCTGTTTGAACTCTGCTTTGAGTCATTTTCTAAATTCTTTCTATCAACCTGATCTACCAAACTTTCATATTTCATCTGCTTTTGTATTTTCAGATCCCTTTTTAAATTCCCATCAAATAAAGAGTCAACTTTGTTCCTCTTAAAACATATGTTTGTGACATCACTTCCAAACATTCGCTTCCTCGAATCAATTGGAATGGAAACACTGTCAGATTTTCCCCTGCGCCCTAACCACCTGAATGCAGGCTTCCTGGTGTCCTTTGTATGGGTCTGATAGCATTCAAGAATTCTTGGAAATATGAGCAAATGATTGTAATAGGATCAGACTTGCTAGAATTGTAGAGAACTGAAAAGATCAATTTAAACAGGCTTCACACTAATGCACTAATGCTTTTACCTTCTCAATTAGTTTGATTGAAGACAACACATTTGCAATATCGTATAGCCGTCTAACTTTTGCTGCAAAGTTTCAATATCAATAGATTGTTTGTTAGAAGAGCGTTGCAGCTCCATTTCGGGCATTAGATAGTAAATTAAGCAAATAAGATTTATTACTTTTCATTATCCAAGAGTCGTGGCCAGCCCCAAGCAATAACCTCGCAGCATCATCAAGTGAGACCAATTCTGCCTAAAGAATTATTGAAAAGCATTAACCAATGACTGATTACAATGCAAATCAAGAGAAGTATATAAGTAGAAGGATATTGTTTCCACTGACACTAGAGCAAACAAAGAGCTTGACAAAATTCTGGGTAAGAAGCGCCAAAGATTTTTCCCTCCGATTATCTGTGAAGAACCATAGAAGCACAGTTCCAGAATATCAAATGCTGCTCCAATTTTAATTTCAGTTTTCATCTGCTATCATTTCTTAAAAATGATTGATTTGCAACACATAAGTAGAAACACAGAGCATATAATCAATTTCTGTTTCCTTGAAGCTACGAGTAAAAATATCCAGGACGATTTTACAATCACATTGATTCATCAAATTCACGACTATGATTCGTCAAACAAACAATTGTGCTTAAAATCGTATCTGGCCCATGACAACAATGAAATTCGTAATTCTTGTTTGGAAAATAGCCGACTCATCAAAGCAATGAAGTTTGGTTGGCTTTTTAAAAATATTGTAATCGAATGTAAATGGTAGCATATTAGCAACAAAAAAACAAAGGAAAAAGAAAAAGGAACACCTTTTTTCAAGGATTTAACAACAGAACCAGGGTTTGACTTATCATTCTGACTTCCAGTAGTAGGATTAGAATGCATTTCATCGTCATCCTCATCATCCGAAATCTGCCCAGGGAAAAGGACATCTTCCCCCTCTATTACAATGCTCACGAGACAAAAAAGGACAATTTTTTAAGGGCAAACTTCATAAAACCATGCACTTCACCTACTTTTGCATGGTCGTGGCTGTCGATGGTATTGATGCTCTCGTTCAAACCCTCTTCCTGTTACAGCAATAGAATGCAATATTAGTTCTATGTTCCGAATGATGAACATTCCAAAAATATCTTCAACCCGCTTATACGAGTAAACAGCACCAAAAAAAAAAAAACAAGTACAGCTTTTTCATCCTTTTTGGATCCAAAAACAACCTATATATCATAACTAAGGTACTCGTAAAAAAAGAACTACTACAAAAAACAAAACAAAACAAATAAACAACAAAGCATGACAGCCTTGCGACTATAATAGTAGAGGAAAAGAAATTACCCTGAGCTTAGCTAAAGCCTTAGGGATTTCTGCAAACCCTTTCCAGTTATACTGGTTCTTCGCCTTCCTTGCAAGAACCTAACAAATAAAAGCAAATGGCCATACATGCTGAAGACCCAATGTACATAGATAACCCGAGACAATAATCTAAGTTAAAAAGAGCTGAAATTCAAGAAGTTCAAAGCTCAATAGTCTCACCCCAATGCTCTCCAAAACATTTACAACATCGTAAATCCTTCGCCTCTCAACCCCTGAAAATCTCAAATCCGTTAGATCCACAAAATTCAAAAATTATATAGATAAATACTTCAAACATTTGCAAACCAATGAAGACCTAATCGCGAAGCAGCATCGTCCAGCCCGACCGACCGGACACCGTCTCCATCGTACAGGCTCAAGAAACTGTAGGAACCGAATTGAAAGTCAGAACAAGAAAAAATAAGAAGCTTTCAAGACGAAGACAAGATAGAGAAGAGTACTTGGAGCAAAGGAGGCCAAGGGACTTTTGCTTTCTGCTATAGGCGTGGGGGCGCGACGTCGAGGGCTCGGATAGAGCGGAAGACGAAGCTGGCAAGGCCATTCGTGATCCGTTAAGAAGAAAGGAAGAGTCCCTCGATCTGCTCTCTTTTCTTAGTTTTATTCGGATAAGCGGGAAGCGTATTTGAATTTCTCAGTTTTTATTCTTCGGACGCGCCTCCGAATCTTTGTGGGATTTTCTCGGTTTTTTAATTTTAATAACCTCATCTTTTTTTTAAAAAAATTAAAAATATATATATACATGATATAAATAAAAATATTATCTATATTTATAATTTTATTTACATTGAAAGTTTTGAAAATTTGAAATTTAAAATTCAAATTAAAAAATATATATATTAATAAAATGGAGTTGTTATTCGGTACGTATAACTATTGTGTATAAAATTGTATATGTAGCACTACTATAATATAAAATTATAAATAGCTAATAAAAAATCAAAACCAAAGAAAAAAAACTTAAAAATTAAAATTAAGAAAATGTATATGAAAAGCAACCTCCCAGAGGTAGCTCACCAATCATGCGTAGTCCAGTTAAGCTTGGTCGACGAAAGATCAAATCTTCTTAACTAATTCACTATATATGAAGCTGTTTTAAAAAAGAAAAACACTAGTCTTACCTATAAAATTCATCAACAAAACCTATTCATTGGGTTTTTTTTTAATTATTTTTATTTAATAATTAAGGAAATATTTTTTAATAAATTTGTAATTTTTTTGTATTTTTAAAATATTTAAAGTGTTTAAAATATATTTTAAAAAAAACAATAAAGGTTTTACCGTTCGGTGAGAATTGTCGGTGTTTAAAAAAATAGTTCTTTTTTGGAATGGAAATTCCTGCGTTATGGGTTTAATGGCAGCCAATAATGTTTTGACACATCAGAATCCCTTATAGTAAACTCCTGCGCTGCATCATAGCATAACAAAAGCAAAACTCCATCCTTATCCGTGTAGTGTTTTGCTACACAACCTCTACTACATTCTATATTTTATATTTTTTAAAATTTTAAATATTTAAAGAAAATTTAATTTATTTTTTTAAAATTATTTTAAATTTTTTAGTCATTATACATATAATAAATATTTGATTAAAAAAAATTTAAAATATGATACGTAGAAATTATGTAAATAGTAAGAAATTATGGAAATTTGTTGATGCAAAATTTGAGTTATACTCTACTGTGATTTGTGAGTTTTACGCAGCACCAAAATTTCAAGCCCAGGGATCAATCCGAGAATCTGGTTTTCCCATGATCTGAACCAACCGGATGTTCTGTCCAAACGAAGACCGTCATCATCACCAGCGGTCGGACTTGAGTGGATTCTGGCTCCACTTTGTCTTCTGCATTGGCAACAGCTTTGCAAAAGAACTTTCTGACCAATGAGCTTTTCTCCAACGATAAGATCCACGCTAAAGAAATCAAGCTAAACTCGATTTGACCAGGTGAAATACACCAATCTGAGCCTGTTTCTTCTCGTTCCCGGCCTTCTTGTACTGGAAACACAAAAAAGAAACAACTCAAAGAGTTCTTGTCCCACGGTTTTGACGTAGAAGAAAAGCCTACACCAAAATCTTTATGGCAGTTCAAGCAAAGTAGCAACCTCAACTGCGATAGTCCTCGAAGCCGAAGCTTAATCCGCCCATTACAGTTCTTACCGAGAAGCAATTCAACCGGTTCAGCTCCGAATGCCAAACTAGTAACACTTTCAAAGGAAACCCAAAAGCCGCATTTACAGAAACAACCGTCAGTATCAAGCAGAAAGTCATCATCGGCAACATGTTCGACCACGTATTATTTCTATAGTTCGTCGAAGAATCCTTGGCCCAACAAGAATAGTGGATCTTACGGCAATGGGATTCGAATCAATCTTACTTTCAACCTCCCACCACCATACATCTCTAAAGTAACAGTAAGTTTTTTTAGATTTTTTGTAATGAAAAGGTTAAAAGGGAGGGAGTTTCGGTCATCAACATCGGATGGAAGGGAGGAGGGGAGGGAGGACGAAAGTGAGGGACATAATTTTTTGGAAAACTCTACTCAACCTCCGGTTTCTCGCCGCACTCCACACTCCTGACGTGGCGAATCCGGTTTGTCTCCAATATCACGGTTCATCGCCCACACCCCTCCCGAGCTACCCTCAGACTCTCTCCCTCTTCTCCTTCACCCCAACACCCTTACCCAACCTCGTTGCAGCACCCCTCAACCTGATCCCAGACTCTTCTCTCTCACCCCTCACCCCAACGCCCTCACCCTTCACTTCTCTCACCCCCTTCAATCCCTCACCCTAGAAGAATTCATCCTCACGAAGACCCATCTCCCTCACCCCCTCCAGTCCCAATCTCGTCTCACCGATTCCTCCCTTCAGTGGCCTCTTTTTCTATCTCTCTCACCGAGCCCTCTCTCGTGTAAGGATCCCATGCTAACCCTCGACTCCTCAATCCCTGTCTCTCGGTCTCAAACTTCGTTGCAAAGTCCAGACGTTGCAGAGAAACCTAGATCTGCTACCTCACATCATGGTAACACAGGTTAGTCATTTTTCCTTTTGAAATTACATTGATTTCGGTAAGATTTTTTTTTTGGTAGATCTTGTCTAAGTTTCTTGCATGAATATACACTTAGCATTTTCCTTAGCCCTTTGAATTACACTGATTTGTGCCCATATACACTGACCGTAGCATATCACTGATTTGAGCCCATATAAACTGTGTTAAGAAATTTTTTCATATGGTCATTCTCATGTAATAGCCCGCTGATTCAAAATTACAGTGATTTGAAATTACATTGATTTCGTTGGGAGGGGAAGATTTCAATAAGAAATATTTTCATATTCAAACTATCAGTTTGGAACTGGTATTTGTTGAAGTTGAGTAACCTAGGAACTGTACTCTGCATGTGTGGTCAACTTATGATTTTTGTTCTGGTTCAGATTGGTTGATGAGGCTGAAAAATTGTTGTCTTAGTTTCAGACCATACTAAATGTAAGAATTCAAATTGGCTTTTGGTAGATACTATTAGGTGATGAATTTAGAGAACTGGTTGCTGCCTAGCTGGTGGCCTAGTAGTAAGTTAAGAATTTAAAATTTCAGAGAGATTTATTTGGTAGGGGAAAAATTGGGTAATATAGGTTTTTAGAGTTGATAAAGGTCTAACAAAGATTAAGTGGAGTAGCAAAGAAAGTTAAAATGGGTTTCTGTTCAATGCTTGCATTACTTGTACGATGAGATTTTGAAGATCTCTGGCTGAGCTGTCATAAACTAATGGCCGAGATAAGAGTGAATGAATGTAGATACTTCTGGGTTGTCTGATTAATGGTGCACTTTTTGTTATTGTTGAAATTAAATTTAGAAGTGATTTTCAAACTTTTATAGTTCAACCGGTGGAATTTTTTTTTTCAGGGTTGTGAGTCGTGCAGGTCAAAGGGGACACATTCTTAATTTAGGACATGGTGTTCTTGTGGGGATGCCAGAGGAAGCCATTGTGCATTTTTTTGAGGTTGCAAGAAGCTTGAACTTCGATACTCTTTCTTGAGATCAGGAAGTGGAGGATACCAAATTGGTAGTCTGAGGATAGTAGTAATTAAGAATTGGTCAACTATTTTGTTTTATCAATTGGATTTTTGTTGATCACAGCTTGTTCTTGCCAAATGCCTGCTTAATCTCAATTTAGCTTGGTAGTTGAGAGTTTGTTTTAAGAGAATAGGGGTGCACACACATTGTTGTGTTTGTACTAGATCGTATCTATTGTAATAGTTTTTGGTTGGTTCGGACTATAGATGTATCGTTTTACTTTTAATTGTAAATAGATGGTTTGGATTGTAACTGTATGCTGTACTCTCTATGAATATAATTATGGCAGCTTATTTGGGATGCTAAATTTGTTTGTGAGAATGGTAATGGATGTGTTAAATTGCTGCATCCTCTCTGTTTGTGAGAATCCGACAGGGAAAATGCATTTTGATATTCTCTAAACACGCTTAGAGCACTCCCAATAGCTTCTTTATCCTATACTTTAAAATACATCATCAAAACTCACTTTTTCTATTTTACATACTGACTTTTACAATATACCATACATCAGCTTCTCTATTTTTTCTTTATATCATTTAAATATTATATTTTTTAATTTTTTTATTCATTTCAAATATTTTTTCTAACTATCAATAATATCTTCATATCTTTTGATATTTGCAATATCTCCCCATATACAATGTCATATAATTATGTTCTATTTTAAATTAATCAAAATATAAATTAATTCAAAAAATAAAAATAAGAGATTATATAATTCAATAGTTAAACCACACATTTAAATGCTAATTCCCCTTCCTGTTCACCCAAAGAATTGGTAAGGAAATAATTTCATTCAATAAGCAAGATTCATTCAGGTATTTTAAATGTCTAGAAATAATTCCTAAATCTGGTGCTATCTAATAAACAATGATCATCCTGAACAAACCCAAAACGGGGCTGCAATTTATGGTCCTTAGCAAACCCAAATGAAATATTCAAATTGATCTATATTTGATTTCCTCTATTTATCTATATATCTATATATATCTATATGTATGTATGTATATATATACATGATACATATACATTGGGGGAGGCAATGCAATGTGGGAGCTGTAACCCTGTTGGTTTGTGTAGGGTTAATGAAGTTGGGAGGGCAGGAACCACGAGTAGTAACCAAAACTAAGCAAGAAGCAAGCACATATAAGCTATAAAAGCAAGCAAGCAAACGTCCCAACGGCAAAAGCAAAACAGAGGTTGCCACACAAACATGATCTAGCCACACAAACAGAGGATGCCACACAAAAGTGTACCAGAGCAATTAAAGTGATCATCTTTTTATTCATAAAGAAATCATTATGCTTTTTATATTTTTCTTAAAGGTTGCTTGACACCCTATATGAAATCTGAACTTGGAAGAAATCATTATGGTCTTTATATTTTTATTTATAGGCTGCTATGATTTCACGACTTTGTTAACAAGCTGAAAATTATTACAAAATTAAATGAAGTTCATGAAATATTAATGTAGTATACCAGATATCAGATATGATTTTGTTGACAAGCTGAAATATTAAAACAAAAAGTCTAAGAAAATAATAAAAAATAATAAGAACAAAACGTATATAGTGATATTAGTGACCACAAAGAATGAAAATGCATTTATTGGTCTCCTTCTATATTACAATCATCATAAAAATCTAAACTATCTTCATAAAAGGTTACTATTTTTTTCTAATCAGTTCAGACCTTGATGAGCAACATATAGGACAGCTGCAAGAGCCCATAAATAATCAATCACAATAACATATATAGTTTTTCATTCACAAAACAGCAACACATGGTTCCTACATCAGACTCTATGCATTCCATCAAGATACAAAACAGCAACACATGGGCCATCAATGTGCAAACAACCAGCAGAACACCATCATTGCAGAGTGTAAAATGATCAACTCTTGGTAAATGGATGATATCCTCCTAGGATATCAACCGTGGGCTCATAAATTATTAAACATATATTTATTTGAAAGTTTCAAACTAGACTAAAAAGAAAAAGAAAACTAAGCTTTCAGACCTTCTCAAAATATTTATTTGATGAGTTCACAAAGGGATTGCCTTCGGACCAAGAAAAGACCATTGCAGACCGCACAATTAAAAACATGTACATAAATACATTGCAGAATTAAATACATTGCAGACCATGTCATTAAGAAAAAGCTTTGTTGATGGATACATCAAGAAAAAAGCTCAAAACCAAGGTGCCATAAAAGACCAATGCTTAAAACTGGACAAGACAAAACACATTAGACTCTCAACCGCAAACTGGACAAGAAGCTTGCTTTTTCCCACACCAACAGAATCAAATCCAAACAAAACAAGACCCCAATACAACCCTCTTTCTCAAACCATCGGAGGGTTGTATTCTGAGAAAGGGGCAAAGCAAGAAAAAAGAAAAAAGAGCACTCTTTTACAAGTTAAAAAATGAGACGTGGGCTTCCGTGAACCAGTATATGCTAAAGAAAAAAAAAAAAATCTAATGTTTACCTCAACAATGACAGCAAAGCTTGAAGAAGAACAAAATGGACGATCTGCGTTGGAAGCAGCGAGCGAAGTCGAGGAAGATGAAAGGCCTCTGGTTCTGGCTTTGGCGCCAAGCAACGGAGAAAGCGTGGGAACGAGAGAGAGGGGTCTGAAATGAGAATAAAAGGAAAGCGGAGGAATGAGGAAAATTGAGGACGAAGAAAGAGAAATTAATTAAAGAAGTTTACAGTCATGAACAGAATTATGTAGATATAGAGGAATCACTGTATCAAGATGTAAAATATTTTTAAAATACAAAATCTGATGGAGTCGTTTTTTCACAACATTCTTTTATATTTTAAAGAAAACTCACTTTTACAATAGCTGTTGAGAGTGCTCTTACTTTGTATGCTCCAATCCTTTAAGGTTCCAGGATTGAGGAGTGGTGCTATGAGGGCTTTTTTCTTGTGAGCCTTCAGGAGTGCAGTACGTACAAAGGGCTAGGAAAAAAATTGTGATTCACTGCTTTCTAGAACAAAAGGCTTTTAGAACTTGAACTCATGCTTACTCTCTCTTAATATGATGATCAAAATCAAAGTACATTGCTAGAAACTACCCATTCACAAATACACAATTAGTTAAAAACTACCTAAAAACTAAAAGCACATACACAATTAGTAGGCTGAAATTACCCATTTACAAATACACATTAATTACCCATTTACCCATTTATATACAAATTGTACGTCCCCAAAACTTTTTGGAGAGTCTAGACTATTGGAGCTGTTCTCTTCCATGGGCAATCTCTGGTTGGATCTTTCGTCAAATTTGGATGTAAATTGTCCAGGCCCA
>QEOT01004595.1:46622-60629 GCA_003123785.1 Pterocarya stenoptera
TCCCCAAAACTTTTTGGAGAGTCTAGACTATTGGAGCTGTTCTCTTCCATGGGCAATCTCTGGTTGGATCTTTCGTCAAATTTGGATGTAAATTGTCCAGGCCCATCATTTCCTTTATTCTTATAGCTAAATAATTCTTTTCTCCATGCATGACTGTGAAAGGAAGTCATCAAAACACTGTTACAAAACCATGAAGCAACACTTAGATTATGTTTGGAAGATGAGATGAGAATTTTGTGTTTTGTTTTAAAGTTTAAAATATTATTTTTTAGTTTTGAGATTTAAAAAAATTGAATTTGAATTTGAAAAAGTTATATTGGGATTTGAAAAAGTTGAATTATTTATTATATTTTGTATGGGGATTTGAAAAAATGTAAAAATGAGATGAGATGAAAATGAAAATTTTGAAAGAAACATATTTTCCAAACATATCCTGATCACCATAGTCGCAAATAATGACACATGAAAATTTCAATATTATCTATCTGACATTTGTTCATTCGGGAGTAATATTATCTTTCACCATTTAATGAAGTTTGATTAAAGAGTTGAGCAAACAAAATACAATAAGTAATTATAAGTTTTATAATACAGCCTTTAAATTACATCCCACTTGTGGATGCTTAAGCTTTAACTGTGAGTCAAGTCTAGCAGATGGACCATAATTGAGAGTAAGGGAAAATTAGTGGAAAGTCAATGCTACCACTAATCTACCTCCATATGTCATCAGACTTTAGTAATTTAACAATGAATCATGACTCTAGAAAATAAAGAACAATGAAATAAAAGTACATAAAACAGACCAGCTAAGGACAAGACAAATCACAAAATAATACCTGCACAACATATTGTGACAGGCCAACCGCCAAAGCATGAAACAAGAGGAGTGAGAATAATCCTAGTGTTGGGTGAACCAAGCATGCCAACACAATTGCAGTGAAAATATCCAGAGCAGTGAAAAGATCCAAAGCAGACTTTTCCTTCCCACACCTCCCACCACGACATTTCAACTGAGTTTTGAGAACAACAATTAATATCAGATAGCAATGGGGGAAATATACATGTTGATCTCTCACTCAGAAAAGTGGTTTGATTTTTTTTTTTAAATCACTGTCTCCCCAGTATTTGGCAAATTACTAATATATGTTTCATTTTGAAGTGGTTCTTTGCCATCATTAAGACAATGCTAAAGTCATAAGGAGCTTGTCATATTTTTACATCCTAGCTTTGAATTTATAAGTGCTAAAACCACATTCCTGGAGTGGAACATTATGTAATATGGTATATTTATGATCATGACATCTATATATCATTACAAATATGGCATCTGGAATTGCCCAAAATAGAGATAAATCTAAGTTTCAATCTCTGCAGACCAATTTCACGCTAAGGAATCAACTCACGACTGCACGTATGGCAAAAAAAAACTTGCACAACAATAAAAAAAATGGAGAGAGATACACGAACAGAAAAATGCCAAAATCTAATGTGAGCACAACTGTTAATATTTCTACTTTTAACTTGTATAATGTAAGGTACACAACAGAAAAATACCCAAAATCAGCAACCAACCACAGATCAACAAATACAAAACTACAAATCCAACAAACACAAAAACACACGAGATGAGTTACGTTAGAAATGGAGAGATCTGAAAAACAAAATGGAGAGAAAGTACCCTTCTTTCGATCGGTTCTTACCCTTGTCTGCGGCCCAGGCGGGCGGTGAGAATGGGGGCAGGAAGAATGGGGGCGGAAGGGTGAAGCCTGGAAGGAGAATGCGAACGTGAGAGAGGAGGGGGAACGTGCAGGGATGAGGGAGGGGGAAAATTCGAATGAGAAATAAAATGGGTCAATTCAAGGAAGGCTAGCTCTAAAAGCACGTTTCAGTTATTAAAAAATTAAAAAAACAAATTACACGTAAGTTCGAGTGCGGTAGTTGAGTAACAGTAAGGTTATGTTCGGATGTTTTATCTTATTTAAAATTTTTATTTTATCTCATTTTATCATTATAATTTTTTTAAATTTCTATATAAAATATAATAAATAATTCAATTTTTTTAAATTTTAATACAATTTTTTCAAATTTCAATTTAACTTTTTCAAATTTTTAAACTAAAAAATAATATTTTAAACTTTAAAACAAAATATAAAATTCTAATCTCATCTTTCAAACATAATCTAAGAGGTTGTGTAGTGCAGCTCTAATTTTTTTTCTTCCTCTCCGCGATCACCATTGAGAGGATGTGGGGTCTACGTGGTTGGCCACCATTGGATGCTGTTCTTTGGAGTAAATTGGATGCACCTGTGAGAAGACATTCTCTTAAAAAAAAGTGTTTTGAGTTTGAAATTTCTTGAACAAAGACAGAAAAAAAAAAAAATCCAGAGGCCCGCAAGGGCCATGGCCACGTTACCCCGTTAGTTTTTTTTAAATTACTTAAATATATGTAAATATATAATTGAAAAGAAAATGCTTTTATATGTATTTAATGCATATATAATTGAAAAAAATAATTAAATTTGGCCCTTTCAAAACTAAAAGTCATCTTCGTACAGTTGGTAAATTGTTAAAAAATTCAATATGTTTAACCTAAAGTCTAGTTATAATTTATAAACTATGTATAGAAAAATATCGGTCTAGTGTATTGTATAGGTTATTTTTTTTATTTGTGTTTGTTAATACTTATAAACGAATTTGAATCCTATTGACTTGTTTTGTTCTAATTGTTACTTAATACAGTTGTGTTTAGACATCTTAGATATGGTTTTTTTTTTTTAAAGGAAAACTGTCATCATTTATTCATTAGAGAAACTTACATCCATAACTAGATATATTATGATATGTCCCAATATCAAATATGACATCATAAACTAAAATAATGTATTTGGAACTCCACCAATACACTATTTTCTTTTGTGACTGGTCAGATTTTCACTATTACTGATACACTTTACAGACAAACGTCAAAGAGACAATATTATTTGCCGAAACAGAGACTCAACCTCACATTTTATAGAAAGAGATGACTCAAACTCTACAGACAAAAGTTTAAGAGACAAACTCTTTTTTTTTTTTAATTAACAAAAACTAAAGCAGTAAGATCTATGCGAAAAATGACGAATTACAATTTGAACTAACTCCTGTAGACTTTGGAATCTGTGATGACCCGTGAAGGCAACATACTTGTCACTTTTCAGCCACAAATGTCAGATCTGAAAGGTCTGGTGATGGCGAGTCCGATAATCTAGCGCGTGTGTCGACAATAGCTACTTGGAGGGGTGGCACATAAGGACCATGCGTAGATATAGGCGGCGTGTGAAAACCACATGCGGTAATTTTCGCAAAACTACCACTTTCCTCCGAATAATCTTACGAACTGTGAATTTGCTTGTGCTGCACCCGTCTCTTGAGAGTTGCCAGAAAGCTATAAATCTGTCTTTTTAGATTTGATTGGATTATAACATTTTGTATATACTTGTTTTATATTCTCAGTAATTAAATGCATATATAGCTATTTATGTTATGGAAAGTTATAAAGAAAAACTAGATATAGTTTTTATCTAAATAGGTTTAACTCATTTCATGGTGGGTATCTATGAATTCAAACATTATTCAAATACAAACATTTTCAAACTAATCATTACAATTTTTTTAAACTTTCAAACAAAAAATAAAAAATAATTTAATTTTTTCAAATCCCAAAACAAAAACAATATTATAAAACTATATTCTAATAATATTACCTTTATAATATTTTTTATTCAACTTTTTATCTCTTCTTTTTCTAAATACAAAAAAATACTCAACTCAAATGATCTCAATATTATTCACAAATTATCTTATTATTATTCACAAGATTCTCATCTTACTCGTCAAACGAGACCTAAATGACCTTGTAGTCTTTCATTTGGACAATGATTGAATGGCAAGGCCGAATCAAGAGGAAGATGAGTGGCAACGGTTGGGGTGATGATGGTTTAGACTGCGTTTGGTTGTAAGACTTAGTTGAGCTCAGTTTAATTTTAAGCTGAGTCTAGTATCCAAACACCAAATTCTCAAATTACTAAACTTATCTCAACTCAAAACCTCCTTACACGTGGGATCCATAATTTTTTTCAACTTAACATATCTTTATACAGGAGACTCACAACCTTTTTTCAACTTCCCATAAAAAATACTAAACTCATCTTAACATCCAAACACACTGTAAACTCAGTTTAGATGGGTCTCACATAACTTCCTTCACTATTCAACTCACTACTATTTATAAAGAACTGAGCCTAACTCAACATCCAAATGCAATCTTAAAGTTTTGAATATCCGGAGACTCTTGGGTGAATACGAGTATGGCCTTGTTTTTTTTTTTAGATGAGATGAGATGAGTTGAGATAAAAATTGAAAGTTGAATAAAATATTGTTAGAATATATTTTTTAATATTATTTTTATTTTAAGATTTGAAAAAGTTGAGTTGTTCATTTTATTTTGTATAGGAATTTGAAAAAATTGTAATGATTAGATAGATGAGAGGAGAATGGTCATAATGATTAGTAGAGAAATTGCTAAACTTTGATCAAGATTTGGTTAGAAAATTCATTTTTTTCATTTTAGCTAGCCAATTTTTATTGATATCAAATTACAAACTCTCTAAATCTATCTTCATTCTATTAAAATATCTATTTTTAATTTTTATTTATACTTTTTAATTCTAATAATAAATAGAATATTTATTCTTTATTAAAAAAGAGCACATTAAGCCTAGTTTGGATAGCAAAGTCTTTCCAACTCATCTAATCTCATTTCAATATCCAAATACACCGAATATAAACACTTTCTAATTTCAAATTTTCAACTTTTTCATCTAATCATTACAACTTTTCTAAAATTTTAAACAAAATATAAAAACCAATTCAACATTAATTTTCAAATCTCAAAATAAAAATTATATTAAAAAAGTATATTATAATAATATTTTAACTTCATAATATTTGTATTCAATATTTTCTCTCCCATTTTTCAAAATCCTATAAAATATATTAACCTAAATCATTTTATTATTATTCACGAATAACTTCATTATTATTTACATATTACCTCATCTCGTCATATTATTCAAAATAGGCTCAACTCTAGATGCATTATTTCCCTGTTAGGTTTTGGCAAATTAACAGTCCATTTTTTATCTTTATTGGACCAAAAGCAAACCTCAAGCAAAGGAAATTCTCTCTTGGACCACCCATTTCTGATCCCATCTTTGATCTTCTAACTCGCATAGAAATAGTTAGGACATCATAAAAAATAAAGGAAAAATCTAAAGTCTATTTCGCGCACTCCCCTTGTGCACCCCCTTACTTGGCATGCCACCTGCAACATAAAAACAAGCGTTTTAATTTCGAGTGGGAGACGAAATTAACAGCAGGGTGAGAAAGATCAAATTAGTGAAAAGATACAGAGAAAAAGTTACAATTTTCAAAAGTCTTACCCTCGGCTTCACCGTCTTCATCTTCGGTGACAATACCATTTCCTAAGAAGCACTTGAGGAAGAGCAAATTTGCATTGGCTTCGATCGGAGTGACACGGCCAATAAGTAGGAGAGACGATTTGCTATAGGAGCAGCATGATATTATTCAAAGTGTCATTCTCCATTGCAAACGATTCTTGCCTTTCTTCTTTGTCGCTCTCATTCTTTGACTTCGGGATTCCAAGGTGAAGGTCGCCGCCAGTCCGATGGATCTCTTTGTATATCTAGCCTAATCTATTCTACGTTTCCTTTTATTTTATTTTTTTCAAGTTTTTCTAGCAATAGGAGCAGGGAAGCTTGACCATGTGCATGTTTGACATTGCAGTGAGAAATATAACTTATAACTTTAGGATTTATAGCTTATAATTTTAGGACTTATAACTGATAACTTAAGTAATAAGTTCTACTATTAAAAAGTTATTTACTGTTTGGTAACCACATATTTAAAACACTTTCAAACATGTTACATTTGTTTGTAGACAAATTAAAAAAGTGCATTTTGAGATAGAAATGACAATTATTTAAATTTTTAAAGATTATGACCATATCCTTGAAAGTTTAAAAATGTTAATTATCTGAAAGTTGTATGCGTATTTTCATTTATTGACAATCTTTTTAAAATTTGAATTGCGTTTTGCATTATTTGAAAAGGCAGAAAAACATCAAAATGATACTTTTCCTCAAACGTACTTTTTAGCTTATTTGAGATTAAAAGTGATTTAATATGTAATATCTAAACAACTTAATTTTTATATTAAAGAGCTTTTAAAACAATTTAAGCACTTTGTAATACTCCTATTGCAACCCCAAACAGGCCCTATATTTAAAACTCAAAACTTATTATCTCTCCAAACATTACAATTAAGATGACCTAATGATGGTAACAGACAGATAAATAAATAAATAAATGAAAAACCCCAAAATGAATTCACTTGAAGAACAAATAAATATGAAAATTAATTTCAAAAGATTATAAGAGAGAAAGAGAGCACCTGAAAATGGTGGAAATCTCCTTTGGTGCAATCCAAGGAATGGCACTTGAAGTCTTGAAAGCCGAAACAAAGATTAGACAATGAGAGAATGAGAACAACGGGAAAGCAGACGGGGAAAGAGAAAATACTTGGCACAAAAAATAATGTAATATTTTTATAAGAGCAGTGCTAGAGTCACCGAAGAAATGTCCTAAAAAAGTGTCCCGAACATGCATTTCATTTTTTTCTTTTTCTTTTCTTTTTTTTCATGTATTTTTTTAATCATTATAAACATTTAAAAAAATTACAACATCATTAAAAAATACTTCTTTAATCACTAAGTAAAAAAAAAAAAAAATTCTGGACATACTTTCAGGACCCAACTTTTGGTGGGTTTAGCATTTCTATTTTTATAAAAAATAAGAGATAGCCAACTGAACTGCAGGTCAAATTTGGCCAGTCAAAATATCCGAAGCCAAAAACACTATATATATAACTAGCTTACTATTTGCTACATTTTGAACAGTAACATCGAAAAACCGGTTGAACTGGATCAGATAGGTGGGTTCAGTCCAATTTGTAACCATTCCGGTGTGGTACCGGTTTTTAAAATTAAAAACTGGTCCTAGACCGGTGCAGTACCGGTTTTCATATTTTGAAAATCGGTTTAAACCAAACTGGATCGGTACATATATATATATATTTTTATTTTTTAAATTATATATAATTTTTATGTTATTATTATATATATGTTATATACTACATTTCTAATTACTATAACATGAAATTCTAATCTTATTATTCAAATCTATTAATCTTATAACATAAAATTAATATACTAGTATAATTAGACATTAATTATACTATTTTAATCTTATTATTCAAGTTTATAAATCTCACTAATTAGTTAGACACTACTTATAGTATACTACTATAATTGAACATTAAAGAATTAGTAATTGTTAATAATAAATGCTAAATTCTCACAATTAAGTTTAGTATTAAAAATATTATAATATTAAACGTATATAGTGTTACACGTGTAAATTGTAAACCGAAAAAATTGGACCAAAATCGAAAAAATCGAAAGTTCTGGTTTTGGTAATGAATAGGTCCATATCAGTTCTTAAATTTTCAAAACTGGTATATACCGGTTCAATTTCAAAATTTCTCCAAAACCAGACCGAACCAGACTGGTTACACCCCTAGGTATGAGTCGGGCCCCAAGGGCGGAACTATGATTTGGTGTTTGGGGGGCGATGGACAAAGTGTGTGGTATGTGTGAGTATAAGTAATATGTGTTTTTTGCACGTGACTATATTATAAACAATAATCATACGTCATAAAATTGTATACAAAAAATACATGTCCATAAATTATCTTATAAAATAATTTTTCTCAGGATTTGCGTAGTTTGCTAGAGACCATTACAAAAAGAAAAGAAAATGAAGTATCAACTGAGGATTTTCCTTTCAAGTTAAGCTCGATGACGATCTTTCATGGAATAAAATTCATCTATTATCATCTCTGAAGTAAAATTCTTGATAATTTTATCTCGATATAAACTAGCAAATGATCTGCAAGAACCTCATCTTCATCAACAAGAATAGAAAATTTGGCATCCCTGATTTCTTCCTGGATCACATTTCGCACTTTGTTTGCAAATATATGCAAAATTTCATTTTAAATTTTGGGTGATGTATATTTGGCATTCTATGGAGCATTTTCCATAATAATTCCATTAACTTGATCATTATAACTTGTTAGAAGTTTTTCAGTTCAATGAAGTTATCTTGATTTTTTGAGTCAGAGCTTTCATCATGGCCTCTAAAGGCACAAGCTTAGAATGTAAGCCATCAAACACTATCTATCTAAGTTTTGAGTTGCAACCGATTATTCTTTATCTCTTATGATACTTGTTTTTCAACTAACTTGTCAATATGTCTTAACTGATTCATTAGATCCTCACAACATTTTAAAACATTTTTATGTGGTAAATTTAGATCTTTCTCAACATGTCCTATTAAAGGACAATTCATTTTATCATTCATTTTTTTCCAATTGTCAAAACTTTTATTGGTAAATGTCTCTAATCTTGGACGGCCCATTGATTTCTTAGCAAAAACGTAGCATGAAAGATAAAATACATCATTATTCGATGGTGAGTACTCCAACCAATTTGAATATCTTTGAAACTAAGAAAATTGAAATCGGTGACGTTGATTGCCTATTCCTGAAAGTTTAGGTTGATATGGACCAACTTTAAAATAGGCACGTCAGACCTCATCTTGTAGATTGGTAAGAAATTTCCATATTTGTGGACGTAATCCTGGATCACGTTCCAAAGAGGTAGCATCCATCTCTTTAGGTTGGATTATTGAAGTTTTAGAGGGACACTCATTAGTGATAAAAGCATCACGTTTCATTGTTACCGAGCTCTCTAAATGTATATTACTATCCGAATTGTCCCTATCTTTCTTTTTAAAATAAGAATCAATTATTCTTGGCTTGATCATATTTTTCTATACTTTAAGAAAAATTTATAGATTAAGAGTAAACCTGAGAAGTACCTAATAAGTAATGATATAAAGCTGTTAGATTTTTTTGTATAGTTTGTATTTATTACTAAGTAAAAAAACTAGATTCAAATGTTCTATCAGACTATCACAAAGCAACGAAATAATCATCATGGTAGAATTGGAAAATTCATACCAGATCACTAGATCAAATTCAATGCAAAAAATTGCCTAGAAAAAAAAATCAATTCAGAAACATACATGATACACGGACCACGATGGGAATTAATGGCAAAGTCAAAACTAGTCAAAACTCAAAAGCAAAGTAGCCTGTAGGTGTGTCATGTGTGTTCTAGAATCTAGACAAAATGTATGGCAAAAATCAAAAGCAAAGTCAAAACTCAAAAGCAAAAGTTTGCCATAAATGAATAGCAGTATAACTGCATAGGGTATTCAAGTAGATGTACCTTAAATTTGAGTTAAGCCCTTTTTGTTTCTACAAACGTATAGCACAATGTCAGTGACTCAGTTACCTTTCAACTTCTCTAGCCTCTTGCCTTTTACCCAGCAGGTAGTAACTGAGTCCAAACATTATAACTCATTTTTCTATAAACAAAAAAGAACAAAACTGAGCTTACTTTATTAAAAAAAAAAAGGCATAGGGATGTCTCTAACAACAAAATAAGTGAATGAACAAATGAGAGTCATTGTCAAACCGTGGAGCAGTAATCAATGCATGATTATCCTTCTGGGCTTTTGGCTGGCTTCTTCCAAAGCATTTCCCAACAAGAGAGAGAAAGAGGAAGGGAGAGAAGTTGTCGTGCAAAGATGAAGGAAGGGAACTGAAGCGTTACCCAACGAGAGAGAGAAAGAATGTTGCGAACTAAAGTAGCAAAAAAAAAAGAGAAAGAGAAACTCAGAAGTTAAAAAGATGAAGGAAGTAACTAAAGTCTGAAGCATTACCCAATGAGAGAGAGAAAGATAAAGTCGAGGTTTATACTTTTTATTAGTAACAAGCAGATTTTGGCATCAGTTGTCATAACTCACCGTGTCAATGATGTAAGGTGAAGTGAAAAGCTAAGTGAGGTTAGTAAATATTGCAATTTGGGGGGGCAATTTCAATAAAATTTTTAGAAGTTTAGGTATTGAGAGGGCAATTTTAATTATATAAAGAAAAAATATAATTATCTACCTACTATATTAGTGTTTTTAAAAATTTGGGGGGGCGGGGGGAAGAGGGTTACAACACAGTTCCGCCCCCGTATGACCTAACTTTACCCTAATTTAACTTTGAGGAATTCTAGGGACAACCGCCCCTGCGTCTCCAACACGGAATCAGGCTGCCATGTTGGGAGTTAATATTAAAAATAAAAAAACAAAACAAAAAACAAAACTTCCTATACGCCGAAAGGAGAGAAATCAAAACAAAAATTGCAAGAGAGCACGAACCCACATAATTATAGTTCCAGGAGCCTAAACCCGAGAAGATCTCCAACTAAAGAATTAAAACACAGGCTGACATAGAACAAGAAATTACCTCAAGAACAAATGCTGACACACATAAAAAGAAAAAGACTTCATAAACTCCCAAAGTGTTCATTGATATTAGACAAAACTCAGCATCCCTAACAAGCTCAACATCCTAATCAGCCAGACAAAATACAAAATTTCATTTCCAAACACATATAAAAGATGCAACAAACCTACAAATTAAATCAAACCCACTTCATAACAAATGGGAAAAACACAGGAAATTGATACTCTAGAAAACTCACGTAGAAGAAGAAGGTTCAAAAAGAGGGTTCTCCTTGAGAGGCTGGAACGAGAGCCGGCCAAGAAACATAGCCACGCAACCCCCTTCAAAACCCAGATTGTTCTTTGGGCAGTTCATGTTGACTTACATGGCCACAAAACCCAGATTTTGTGGTTTTGAGCTCTCTTGCAAGCTTCCTCAAGCAAGTTGTTTTTTTTTTCCTTTCCTTTCCATGTACATGGTTTTTTTTTTTTTTTAAGTGTTAGCTGCTGACGTGCAGCCATCGTGGGTTTCGGTGTTTGTGGTTGTTTTCGTGAGACAGAGTGATGAAAGTGCTGTGGGTGGCTCTGTGGCTTTCTTGAAGACGAAAGGAGAAGAGTTCGTGGGTGTCGTTGCAGTTTCTCAAAGATAAAGATGGAGGGTAATCGTGATATAAGGGAGAAGAAGAAAATGAAGACACAGCGAGAGAGAAAATGTGAGACGAAATGGGGAGAGACGGACATGGCTTCTAAAACAAAAGCAGTGTTAGAAACGACGTCGTTTCTAATTTATGCCACGTCGGACCGCGATGCCGCAATGGGATGCAAGCCGTTGTATACAGAATTTTTGTTTAACTTTAGCCAATTCAGGACTGATGCTTTGACTCTAGGACCCTAGGTGGGTTTGTTGCAGGTTTCTAGCATTTACGCAAAGGGTTGTGGGCCGAAGAGTTTGGGTATGATGGCGTCATGTGGTGGTGGCGGCGTGGGAGTGGCCTGGGGGTGAATAATTGGGCTCATGATTCACATATTGGCCCGGCCCATTCAGGTCCAACTGTTGAAAGAGTAAAGAAGAAAGCGAAAAGCGAAAAGCCCTCAGACTCGTTGTTTTCAAATACGTCTTTGGGGGCGGGCCGCCGGAGCGCGACCAGCACACGCGGTGCACGTTAGAGGCGTCAATTGTTTGATTTTTTTAACTCTTATGAAGAAGAGCGCGAGGAATTAAGCTGAGTGACTGTGTGTGTGAGAGAGCGAGAGGGAACGATGAATTCGAAAGAGAGTTGCAGAACTGAGCTCCGTACTGCGATTAATCAGCTCAGTGATCGTGGCCTTTACTCCGCCTCCAGATGGTACTCAACGCTGAACCGTCGAAACCCAAACCCTAGTCTCTTTCCGATCTCATCGTTTGTTTAAATGTTGAATCGTGCGTTTATTGTTTGTGGAAATAGTATTTGTTTTTGCCTTTGATTTATAGCTTTTGACAGCATCGCAAGTTCTTCTGACATACCAATGCAGGAATCCACCAAACATTTACTTATCAAAACAAGGAATCCACCAAACATTTAAAATACTTTGTGATTCATATAAATATTATTCTTTTTGTTTCAATTTCCATGTTTGTATCCATATTTAGTGTTGAAGTTACGATCTTGATGCTCCATTTAGTAACCGAGGAACTTCGGAAAGAGGAAACGAAATCTTAAAATTCAAAACCCTATTCGTAAGTTTGAAATAAACTGAGTCAGATAAACCGACTGCAGTTCTTTCTTTCCCCTCGTCAAATTGATGTATGAAGCCAAAATGACAAAGGAAGCCCAATCCTCAGTATTTGGATAGCGTCCGGGTCTGTAGGGGTTGAGTGCCGGTTGAGGGTCATGATCTTTGGCAGTTTCATAATCACTAGAGAGGAATTGAAGGAGGAGTAGTTAAGGGGAATCCATGAGCTTACAGAGGCCGAAAGCTCATGGGTATACACGTGCGATCTCCGTTATGCTTGGTCAAGTAATGAAGCTACTTGCCAACTAAAAAAGAGGAAATGGCATAGGGTAGTAACAGTTTGGGTGTGTATGGTCTCATTAGTGTAGTGGCAGTTGATAACAGCTTTTTTATATGGGTTGATTAGGTAACTCTCAACGTGTGTTACTACTTATGTTTGCATTCCTTATTTTCTGCATCCATGAATGCCAAAATATGTTCTTAGAATTATATTGCAACCCCATTTAGTTATTTTTTATTTTGATCTCTTTTCTTGTTATAATAATTGTCAGTAATTTTTTTGTCAACAGTGGATTTTGATACGCCCTTTTTATTGCAGGGCAGCAGAACAGTTGGCAGGAATTGAGCAAGACCCGGCAAAGTTCACACCTGCAAACACCAGATTCCAGCGTGGAAGCTCTAGCATCCGCCGGAGATTCCGAACGAATGAGATCACTTCGACACCAGTTGCTGGTGTGTCATATGTGTCAACTCCAGTGATGGAGGAGGATGATGCGGTTGATGGTGACTTTTACCTTCTGGCCAAGTCTTACTTTGACTGCCGGGAGTACAGGAGGGCTGCTCATGTCCTTCGAGACCAAACTGGAAAGAAATCTGTGTTCTTGCGATGTTACGCTCTATATCTGGTTTGTTGCCTTATGTTCCAGTGATGTATAATTCCCATTAGTAGTTCTGTTTTTTTTTAACTAATCTGATTATATGATGGTGGATTTTGATGTGCTGGGAATGACAAGAGATTGAATTTGGTAGGGTGAAGGGGAAAAAATTGGTTAACTCCGTATGATAGAACAAGAACTTATATAAAAAAAAAAAAGAATGAAGAATACTTCTTTTTGAAACATGGCTTTGAAAAGAATTGCAAAAGCATGTAGAGGAGAGTCTTCAGAAGTTTTCAATTATCATAACACGCCAGGATATTGGTCAGTGCTACAAAAAGCATGAAGTTTGAAAGAATTGGTCTGGTTGCCAAAGAGAATCATGGTACAATGAGGTTTTGTTTGGATGAGAAAGAGCGACCAAAAGCTAGGCTTCCTTTTCAAAATTTAGCGTTAGGAGTGAAAAAAATAGTGAAAAGAAACAACCAAAGGCCCTTGTATATGTAGGTTATAAGGTTAGCACCTTTTCAGAATTTCGTTTAGATGACTGTAGCACTGAAAAAATTATGCAAAAATTTTGGTCACCACTGAAATTTCAAGAAAACTAAACAATATCACGTTGTACTTGGGGGACAGAAAGGGGTCATACCTTTCCTTTCCTTCTCTTTTTTTCCCTGACTTTGATTCAATTTTGATCTGGTATTACCGTACAACTGACATTATATAAGTGTTGATTTCAAATGTATATGATCACCTTGATCTCAGAGATATTTCAGGACTTTTAGGTATAACGATATTGTTAATCTTATTGTTTTATGTAAGGCTGGAGAAAAGCGGAAAGAAGAAGAGATGATTGAACTTGAGGGACCCTTAGGTAAGAGTGATGCTGTGAACCGCG
>QEOT01004595.1:96486-140854 GCA_003123785.1 Pterocarya stenoptera
AAAAAAAAAAGGTTTAAGGCATGTAGAACTTAATTTTTTGCAGTCAAGAGCTCATTGGCTAAAAGAGAGTGACAAGTGCACAAAGTTTTTCCGTACTGATCGACACTAATTAGAGACAATACTATTGAGATGCTATTGGTTGATGGCTCAATGTCTACCGATCGGACGACATTAATAGCCATATTGCACAGTTCTATGTTTACATGGAGGCCTAAGCTTGATGGCCTAGCTTTTAAATCCATTGGATAGGAGAAAGGCTTGTGGCTTGAGAGGCCTTCTGAGGAGAACGTCATGTATGAAAGGCTTTAGTGAGTGGGATTTAAAGATCATCTCTAAAGTTTTTGCTAATAAATTTGCATATGGTGATAGAGAATCATCTCGAAGTCTCAAAATGCCTTTGTTGGGGCAGGCAAATACTGGACTCCATTCTTATTGCCAATAAGAGCTTGTGGATAATAAGCTGAGAAGCCTACGTTGCTTCATGAGGGATATATTGAAAAGGCCTCAGATTTTGTCAAATGGGGATTCCTTCCATACATAATGAGATGTGGTTTTGATAAATAAAAAATGACTTTCGGATTCCACATTGTATCTAACTTCCATACCGTGTGTTCTGCTGTTTTAGAGCTCCTTTTGATTTTTCAGTGGACCTCATGGCTAAGGCAAGTAAATCTTTTGTCTCCTTTGCATTTTGTCATTGGCACGGAGGCACTTAACAAAATTATATCTACTCTTGCTGGCAGAGGTTTTCCATCTGGTTTTTCGGTGGGGTGTAGGAACTCTGAAGTGCTTAACACATCTTCTATACAAATATGGTCCACTATTGTTCTGTGGAGCCAACACAAGCCACCCTAACTGTTTGCATGCTCCATTCTTATGATTCGAGGCAATTTTTGGGTTGAAAGTTAATCTAGGTAAATCTGAGTTCGTCTCAGTGGGTCAAGAAACCAATGTTGACAGTTTTGCTGATACACTAGGGTGTAGAGTATCCTCTCCACCAATGAAGCACCTTGGTCTTCCTTTGGAACTGCTTTCAAGGACAAGTCAATTTGGGATGGGTTATCGAGAGGATCAATCATCGTTTGGCTAGCTGGAAAAAGATGTATTTTATCTAAAGGTGGTAGACTCCACTTTGATTGAGAGCATTCTTTCTAATCTACCCACGTATTACATGTCTCTCCTTCCGCTTCCTTTTAGGGTGGCTCACCAACTAGATAAAGTGCAACAGGAGTTCCTCTAGGTTGGGTCAGAAGATGAGTTAAGACTCCACCTAGTAAGCTGGTCCAAGGAATGTTGTCCAAGCTTTTGAATTCTGAAACCTGATCTTCATTAATAGTGCACTCTTGGGAAATTGGTTTTGGCACTATCAAAATGAGGGAGGGGCCTTGTGGAGGGATGTGGTAGATACTAAATATGGAAGCCAGAAGGGTGGATGGTAATGAGGTCCAGTGGCACCATGAAGTGGGATTACGAGAAAACATACCAAAAGGTTGGGACAGTTTTCTAACCATACTAGATTTGAGCTTAGAGANGGGCCTTGTGGAGGGATGTGGTAGATACTAAATATGGAAGCCAGTAGGGTGGATGGTAATGAGGTCCAGTGGCACCATGAAGTGGGATTACGAGAAAACATACCAAAAGGTTGGGACAGTTTTCTAACCATACTAGATTTGAGCTTAGAGATGGTTCCAGAATTAGATTAGGTAAGGCTCTCAAAGAAGCTTTTTCGAAGCTGTACTACGTGAATCATGCTAAAGCTGCTTCCATGGTAGACTATTTAAGGATATACTGGCTTCCCTCAGTGGGATGTAACCTTTACCAGAGCAGCTCATGAAAGAAAACTGATGACTTTTTTTTTTTATAAGTATAAAAAAACTGATGGCTGTTATTTAATCTGTTAAATTCCACTAGATTGAGATGATTTCTACATTGATCTTTCCAGCTCTTAGCTTGTAATTAGGTGTTTTCTCTTGTATATTCCCTGTGTACTGACGCTATGCCTAATTATGTGGATTAATAAATTTTCTTCTAAAAACAATCCACTAGATTGAGGAAATAAAGGGTTGTTCAATGTTTGTTTTTCTACAATGACCTCATTCCTTATGATAAGGTCTCTTTGAGAGCTGCATTTTTTGCTTGGGTGGCCTCTAAGAAAGATTCTCACAATGGATAATCTAAGGAACAGAAACATCGTTGTGACTAATTGCTGTTTTATGTGTAAGAAGAGTGGAGGGCTGTATTTCCTCTTGTATACTTCCTATGTAGTTGGGCTATGCCTATTCTTGCAAATAAAATCTCTTATTAATTATATATAAAAAAAAAAAAAGAGTGGACTGTTGATTTTTTTTTACTCCATTGTGAGATTGCGAGTGTGTACTGGAATGACTCTTTAGTCAGGTAGGTTTGACTTGGTTAATGTCCAGATGAACCAAGGACCTTTTGGTGCTTGGAGAGGGTTAAGTGGCAATCAACAGATTGCAGTCGTGTAGAAGATAGTCCATACTTGCCTCATTTGGTGTATTTGGAGGGAAATAATGATAGTAAATTTGAGAATAGAGAATGGACATTACAGGAGATCAAAATTTATTTTTCCTTAAGACAATTGCTATAAACTTTAATAGGCTTCTTCATAATTTTCTTCTATCTTTTTCTACTTCTAGATAAATGTTTCTCATATATATATATATATCCTGTAAACCTAGGTTGAGCCTTTTGTTCTTTTTAATAAAATTTATTACTTATTCTAAAACAGAGATTAAACCAGTAACCATAGACAGCTTAAGATAACCTTCACCCCTATATAACAAGGTGGCAAATAAATCAGAAATAAGTTCCCACAAACCTTCACCATAAACCAATGAAAACCAAATATAAGCTTGGAGATATAAAAATGTAGAGAGAGAGAGAGAGAGAGAGAGAGAGAGAGTAGAAGCGTCAAGATAAAATTCGACACGGCATTCAATTCCAAGACCTCAAACCGTGATTCAAATAAGTGAAAACTATGTTTGTACATTGTAATCCATGTATAATTGATTCCCCAGTAATTTTAGTTCGAAGGCCTGACCCCAGTATGGCCATAATGCTGACCACATCAATTACCTTTAACATAAAGTCCAAGCAAACAGTTAAGCATAAGAGAGCATATGCAGAAAAAAGACCAAATCATATTGTAATAATCTGTTATGTATTGAATTTCTATACCACTTTATGTATTCACATACCAAGCTAGGCCCTCTACACCAACGATTGCACCGTACATATAAGAACGGAACTCATAAGAGAAGTAGCTTAATTCCCGGGTGCTCAAAAACCCTATGCCAACATCTACCTCTACGGAGAAAAAGAAACGAAACAGAGTCTAAGAACACACAAAACACGTAGAGAGAGACCCGACATACATAATTGACGAAAATAGAGACTCTTCTAAGACCTTGTGATCATGCTGCAAGAACGAGCCAGCCGGAATGTCAGACTGCCCCCATTAACACTTGCCTCCACTTTGACAGGATTCTCATACGGCTTCCTGCAGCCAGGGCAGCGACCATCCTCCTCAAGAATCCTCTTGTGGCAGAAAAGGCAGAGCCGAAACCCGCACAAGCAAGGTAAAAAGCTCGA
The DNA here is from genome assembly GCA_003123785.1 of Pterocarya stenoptera. Taxonomy (NCBI): domain Eukaryota; kingdom Viridiplantae; phylum Streptophyta; class Magnoliopsida; order Fagales; family Juglandaceae; genus Pterocarya; species Pterocarya stenoptera. The sequence continues at coordinate 100,102 of QEOT01004595.1, forward strand.
GTCCGTGAAATCCAAATCCTCATAGCATACAGGACACGAAGACGGCGCAGGCACCGCACTGTTACAAGCCCACGCGATCCCTCCGCCATAATGCCGGTGCGGATTAGGCAAGCTTTGCTGCTTAGACAAATTGGGTAAACTCTGAGGTCGAAATGCATCGTCAGGCCTCCATGCCCGGCCGTTCCCCCATGCCCCAGGAACCGTTTTCGGACACTCCGGCTTCGGAATCCCCCCTCCTAAGCCCATGCCGTTATCCGTCACTTGGCTCGGAGAAACCACTTGACCAACGGAGTCCCCCTGAGGCGGCGATTCGGAATACGGGTTTTGGCTTTGGCCCTTGCCGTCCTCGTCAGCCGCTAAAGCATCTGCCACGGCCTCCCAATCGTCCAAACACCCATCATCTTCCCCTCCTCCTTCCTCATCTTCTGTAATGCACCCGGAACAGCTACCACCACTGCTACTGCTGCCACTGCTGCTACTGCCAGTGAAGTTTGTTCCCGAGTCGGCAGCGCCTAATACGCTACCAATCTCGCTGGTGGGACTGTTCGACGGCGAATCCAAATAGCTGTATTGACGAATCGATCCATCCATCTCTTCGCCTCTGGAATTCATCTCTAAATCCTCCAACGACCTGCCCCCATTGCGGCGCTGAACGCCGCCGTTGTTTTCATCCTTGCATCCCTTGTTCTTTGCTGTACTTAAACCCAAATTTCATCCCAGACAAGATAATCGATTAAGCGAACCAGAATTTGAAAATTAAATCAATAAGTAGAATCAAAGAAGTACGTTTTTACACATGCATACAGATGTAATTAAAAGAGGAATATATATATATTTTCAAGGGATAGGAGATCCTGGGCATACATTGAGAAAGCCATTGCTCGCGACGAGCGTCGAGCTTGCACTGCTTCAATTTGGCTGACCTGTGGGCCTGAAATCCCCAAGCCCAATCAATAAATCACGAGAGAGGGAGAGAGAAATGAAAAAACAAACATAAAATATACGTTTAAAAATAGAAAGAGAAGAATTTAATTCTCACCCTTTTCTTCTTGCCAAAATCCCTGGCGTTTTGGGCTGGTGGAATCGAAGCGGTGGTGATCGAGTCGGAAACCATGGCTGAGACAGTCGGATTGAGAGTCGGGTTTGAATTACGCAGAGGTTCTCCCAAAACAAAATCTCTAATTCTAGAGGAGAGAAAGAGAGCGAACTTCTTGAGAAGAATTCGAGAGAGAGAAATTGTGTGGATAACGGAAACGCCTCTGCTCCGCTCGGCCTTTCTCACGCTGGTGATACAGATGGCCGAGTCTCTATATATAGTAATAATGTTACGAAAATGCCCCTAATTCTTCACCTGATTTCTGGCTTGCCCAGATGGCATAAGACGTAATTTTGAGACAACACTTATCCTAGTAATGAGCCGGGGGCAAGGCTGGGCAGAGGCAGGGTTTTGGCTCTTTTTGGGGACAGTGAGACTGGGAAATGTTGAAACGACGCCGCTTCAGTTTTTCAAATTTCTACTCTTTAATTGCTCATTTAATCATTTTCCTTGGTGTCAAGTAAAATAAGTAATTATTAAGTATTATTAGAGTGATAGATAACCTCTCTAAATTGTCTCAGTGGGATTTAGACAATTTAAAAATCTGATAAGGATAGTAAATGGGAAAATTCTGCGCATTACATTTTTATCTTATTATATAAGATGTTGTATATTTATTACTATTAAATAATTTTTTATTGAATAATTCTTTATCATTGAGCACTAATAGTGAGCTAGCCATAAATAAAATTTAATCAAAATTTAGCTAGTTAGCTCAAAATACACCCACAACAAACTCTCCAAATCTACAATAAATTTAACTATAGCCAAAACTACTAGCCATATTTTTTTTTTCACTAATATATTCTTCCTTCTTTGTGCTGGTGGTTTTTTTTTTCTTTTATTTTGTTTTTGTTTTTTTGTGAACTACAGCCTACACATTGTGCAAAAGAGTTTTGCTTTACGATAATCTATCAGTTTAATTTGTGAGCTACAGGTTGTGGAGTTGAGTATACACATTTTTATGCATATTCAAGTTAACATTAAAAGTCTTCCCTCCCTTTTCTCTCTAGAAATGAGGAGGTGAAGTTCTTTTGGAGGAACCACCAAGATTCTAACCGAATTGGGGTTTGACATGGAAATTGTGGTGGACATGGGATGAGGTAGTTACTACGAGTGGGGTGAGTAGAGATGGAGTGTGGAAATTGTGGTGGACATGGGAAGAGGCAGGCACCACGAATGGGGTGAGTTGCGGCAGAACGATGCTGAGAAGGAAGAACTACGGAGGAGGAAGATGAACGAGCTGGAAGAGGATTGGGAAAAACTGTCTAACAGAAGAGGAAGTGCAAGGAATTGAGATAGGAGACGAGTTAACATAAGAGTTGAGCTACAAAGAGGAAAGAAGCCTGGTAGGGAAGGTCTGTATAGAAAGGAGTATAACTCAGGAGGTGATTGAATCCACTCAGGCGAAGGTATGGAGGATCAGTAAGAGAGCAAAGTTTCTGGAGGTAAGCCCAAACATATTTGTCATAGCTAATAAGAATTGCATTTGGGAGGGGAGGCCATGGTTGTTTGACAACCACTTGTTTGTCATAAGGCTCTTTGATAGATTCATGCCACCGCAGATGATGGACTTCAACAAGGAACGGTTGTGGGTTCAGATGCATAACTTATCTCTAGCTTGTATGAAAGAAGCAAGGGGTAAACTAATAAGAGAGTCTATTGGCAGGGTGGAAAAAGTAGACGTGAAGGAGGATGGCAGTGGATGGGATAATTTTTTTAGGGTCAGATATGTGTGAAAGGGGAGAATATCTTAATCTCACTCAGGTATGAAAAGTTACCGAGATTGTGTTTTTCTTGTGGTTGTATTGTTCATGTTCATCAAGAATGTAAGGGAGGAGTGGGGCCACCGGGGGGGGGGGGGGGGGGGAATACACAGTATGGGGTGTGGTTGAGAGTGGGATCTAGAGCAAAGAAGTACGAAACTCATAGAAAATCAGGAAGGGGTCTAGTTAATAATAATGAAACATCAAGAGGAGAGTGTGGGGGGCTCAGTGGAGGGGGAAATGAGGGGGGAGCAGTGGGATGGTTCACAATTATCCTCTGGAGAAGAAAGGCAGGGGGTGGGAAGAAGATGGAAGCAAGAGAGAGTAATGGAAAAAATATAGAAGCAGTAGAGGAACGAGAAGGAAGTATAGGGATGGCAGCGAGTAAGGAGAGTGAAGAAATATGTCTGAGTGAAAATGAAGTAGAGGAGGTAGGACTCTCAAAATGTGAAAATACTAATAAAAAGAACCAGATAAAGGGGGCATGGAAAAAGAGGGCAAGATGTAAGGGTAAGGGTATATCAAGCCCAAGTGTATACACACCTACAAAAAGAAACATGAGGGAGAAGGAAGGTAGGGAGGTTGAGCTGAAAGGCAGTAAAAAAGCAAACAAGAATAGTATTGAGAATGATGAAGTTCATGTTGAAAAATTAGAGGAGGCTGTAACATAGCCTTGCCAATCCCAATGAAAATATTAAGTTGGAACTGCCAAGGGCTTGGAAACCCCTTAACAGTTCAAGACCTTTGTCATATAGCAAATGAAAAGAGACCCAATATAGTCTTCTTGATGGAGACTAAGGCCTAGTTGGATAGTGAGAAGTGTTGTGAATAGTTGTGAGTAGAGATTGGAGTAGGTTTGTGGGTCCCATAGAAAGTATCTTGAGTTGTTTGGATGTATGAAGTATGTTGAGTTGTTGACTTTTGGATAGGTAGTTGAAAAAGGTGTAGGTCCCATCAATGATTGATTTTTTTTTAATGATGATGAAATGATGATTTTATTTATATATAATAATGATAAATATATTAGTAGGTTGCACACTGGTGCCTTCACTGCTTCGACTGTGATGGGGGAAAGTAATCGAGAGAAAAAGGGAAGGCAATGGTTTCACTCAGGTCTAGCATAGGTACGATTGCTAGAGCTTCTGAAATTGCAGAGTGATTCGAAGGATGGGTGAAAAAAAGAAATAAAGAGAAAAGAATTTGAGAGGCAACGGGGAGGGTAGCTGAGAAGAAGAGGGAGAGAGAAAGGGTTGGTGGGAGAAATTATTGTGTCTGACAGGAGTGACCGAAGATGTTTCAAAATTGTGTTTGGGATGTGAAGTATCCTTGTCTGTACGAAAATAGTTGGAAAGTGCTGAAGTATCTTCGTTACCCAAACACGGCCTAAGCTAAATTCAGTGAAGTATAGTAGAGTGAAGGGAAAACTGAAGTATGAGGGTTGCTTTGTTGTGGAACTAGTTGGTAGAAGGGGAGGTTTAGCATTGATGTGGGATGACATGACAAATGTTGAAGTGTTGAACTACTCACAGAGGCATATTAGTGCTTAGATAAATAATGAGGAGGGGAAAATGAAGTGACTACAGACGAGGTTTTTTGGGGAGCCTGATTCAAGCAAGAGGGAGGAGGCATGGAATTTGTTAGCAGCTCTTAAACCTATAGGAGATCATGAGTGGTGTGTAATTGGTGACTTTAATGAAATACTAACCCATGATGAAAAAAGAAGAGGAAGTATAACACAAGAAAGACAGATGGACAGATTTAGAGAAGCACTAGAGATAGGGGAACTGTTTGACTTGGGGTGAAAATGGGACAAATTTACTTGGAGCAACAAACATGAAGATGATTCCTTTACTAAAGAAAGGTTGGATAGGGTTGTTGCAAATGTGAAATGGTCAGAAGTCTTTAATGATAATTTAGTGGAAGTTTTAGTAACAAGCAACTCTTATCATAAACCCATTCTATTATCCACAACACAGATTGGTAAATGTGATTGGAGAGAGAGGAAACTATTCAGGTACGAAGCAAGCTAAGCACTTGAGGAAGAGTGTGAAGAGGTTTTGAAGGGTGTATGGAGTAACCAGCTAGATACTTATGTATAAGGTACATAAGTTGATGGAAGGAAGCATAGGGGCTTTAGTTAGATGGAACAAACAATTAAGAGCAGAGAAAGGGAAGGAGTTGGAAGAAGAATCAGAAGAACTGAAACAGTTACAATTTGAAGAGAATGGGTATAATTCAGAAAGTATAAAAAAGATTCAAAGGAAGTTAGGAGTATTGCTAGATAAGGAAGACTTGAAATAGAGACAAAGGGCCAAGAGAAATTGGTATCAATTTGGGGACACAAATACTAGGTTCTTTCACGCATGTGCAAGCTAGAAGAGAAAGAAGAACTTGATAAAGCATATAGTTGATGATCAAAACAAAAGCTTTTCAAGGCCAAAGGAGGTGGAAGAAGCTTTCAAATCATACTTTGAAAATTTATTTACCTCTTCTCAGCCAAGCACAATGGAGATTGAGGATTATCTTGAGAACATAGTGGCCAGAGTGTCCAGAGAGATGAATGTGAGCTTGTCAAAGACTTACACCAGAAGAGAGGTAGAAGATGCTATAAACCAGATGACCCCACTCAAACCACTTGGGCCTGATTGCTTCGGAGCTTGCTTTTCTCAAAATCACTGGAGCACAATAGGAGATGAGGTGAGCTCAAATGTACTTGCTTATTTGAATGGTAATCTTTTAAATCCTCCAGTGAACTTTACTCATATTGTGCAAGTATTGACAGATATCATATCTTCCAATCAAACTGCCTTCATACTTGGGAGATTGATAACTGACAATATTATGGTGGCTTATGAAGTGATGCACTCAATGAAAGTTAGGAAAAAAGGAACTCAAGGAAGTATGGCCATTAAAATAGATAAAGGAAAGGGTTTGACAAAGAATAAATAACTGGAAGAATGCAAACCTGTCTACTGTTGGAAAGGAAATTATGGTAAAAGTAGTATTGCAGGCAATTCCCACTCATACCATGAGTGTATTCAAAGTTCCCAAAAAATTGTGTCAAGAGCTAAATGTAATGTGTGTAAAGTTTTGGTGGGGTAATCAACAGAAGAATAGCAGTGTGCAGTGGAGGAATTGAAAAAAAATGAAAAAACAAAAAGGGAATGGGGTATTAGGGTTCAGGGACTTAGAGTGTTTAAATAATGGCCTTGTTAGCAAAGCAAGGATGTGGGGATTCATCAAATGGGAGATAAATATTTTAAAGAGCCTCGTGGCAATGATCTTCAAAGATAAATATTTTAAAACAACTTCCCTGCTGGATTTTGAAATGGGAGATAAACCTTCACTTATATGGAGGAGTGTGTGGGAAGCTATGGGGCTGTTGAAAGAGGGTCTGAAATGGAGGGCGGGTAATAGACACAAAATCAAAATATGGGGGCACAAGTGGTTGTCTAAACTTGTTTCTTTTAAAGTTCAGTCTCCAATTTCGATACTGAATGAAGATGCAAAGGTGAAGGATCTAATTGACCAACAAAATAACGAATGAAATGAAGAGTTGATAAGGAGTATATTCATACAAGAGGAGGTAGAGCAGTTTTGCAATATCCCTTTAAGTAATGTGAGTACAGAAGAAAAATTGATTTGGAGCCCATCAGAAAAAGGTTTATTCACAGTAAAAAGTGCTTATCATGTGGAGATTGAGAGGAAAAAAGCAATTCAGGGAGAAACCTCAAATAAGAGTAAGATAGATGGAAGATGGAGAAATATATGGGAACTAAATGTCCCTAGAAAAGTAAAAATATTTCTATTGAAAGTAAGTAATGATTTGCTTGCTACAAGAAGGAATTTATTCAAGAAAAAGATTGTAGATAACCCCCTCTGTCCCATTTGTCACCATGAAGTTGAATCAGTGATGCACTTGTTATGGAAGTGTCCAACAGCTAATGATGTTTGGGCAGGGATGATAAATTCTTTATAGAAGTGGAAAGTTGTAGAAGATGACTTCCTTTGTTTGTGAAAAAAACTGAAGGAGAAAATAACATAAACAAAATTGGAAGTGACAGCAGCAACAATGAGGGCTTTGTGGATGAGAAGGAATGAGTTCATTTTTTAAAACAAATTTAAAAGTCCTATTAGCTTGATTAGATTAGCAAGGGAAAGTTTCCAAGAATACTAGTTGGCTAATCAGTTGTTGAAGAGGGTCAATACCATAACCATCTCAAAGAGGCAGAACGAGTATTGGGAGAAACCTAAGGAGAATTTTGTCAAAGCAAACTGGGATGCATCAGTGGATTTACAAAACAAGAAATTGGAATTGAAATTATTATTAGAGATGAGAAAGGGGAAGTAATGGCAGCAGTGTGTGATCAAAGAAGGTTTATCCATCAACCAATTACAGTAGAGAGTCTAGCCTTATGGAGGATAGCAGAATTATGTAAAGTCTTGAGTTTTTCAAAAGTGACGCTAGAAGGTGATGCACTGGTGATTATCAACACAGTTAACAATGAAGATGAAGACTTTTCCAGCTATGGGAACATCATTTCAAGAAATAAAGAAATATCTCTATGATAGAAAAGAGTGGGAGTGAGATTTGTACATAGAGAGAAAAACACAGTCGCACCACACATTAGCAAAAAAAGCTTTACAATTAGATTATGAAAGAATATGGATAGAGAAAGCACTAGAATTTGTAACTAGTGGTTTGGTGAAAGACAATCTTTGTAATGGATGATTTTTCATATTGAATACAAAAGGTTTATTTCAAAAAATAAAAAATAAAAAAGGTTACAAATAGAAGCCCATTTTTCATATTGAATACAAGAGGAAGCCCAAAATCATTTTTTATTTTAGGTGAAACATAGAAGCCCAAGTGTTTTTTTAATAAGGAAGAAATATTTTAATTACCATTAGAATTAAAATAAATGAAAGTTATAAGTAGATATTTAAATGGAATAATTAAAGATTTAGAGAGTTTGTTATTTAGGATAGGTTTGGGGGGTGAGATGAGAATTTTGTGTTTTGTTTTAAAGTTTTAAAGTTTAAAATATTATTTTTTAGTTTTGAGATTTGAAAAAGTTAAATTGGGATTTGAAAAAGTTGAATTGTTTATTATATTTTATATGGAGATTTGAAAAAATTGTAATGATAAGATAAGATGAGATGAGAATTTTATATGAGATGTGTTTTCCAAACCTATCCTTAGTGTTATTGAAAAGTGACTAGTTAAATTAGAAAAAGTGAATTTCCTAGCCAAATTTTGACTAAAGAAAAACTAGACCACTACTAATGTTCTAATGGTGATAAATGTGACACATCTTATAGAAGAGAATGAGAGTATAGTGTATAACATTATTCTAGTAAATATTATAGTATATTAGTATTCACATATATCTATGCTAAGTACAAGTCTTAAGTGTGCAAGTTTTGCACAAGCATTTTGTAAAAAGTTGGGGCCCATAAAAAAAAAAAAAAATTTTTACACTTTTTCATGTGGAGTATATTTTTTTTATAAAAACCCTGCACAAGGCTTGTATATTTGGGGCTTGCACAAATCATTACTCTTTAGAGAAATGATTTGTAGAGCCCTAAGATAAATCTATTTTTAATGGTAAACCTCATTTTTTTTTTTTCTAAAAATAATGCATGAGACTTACACAACGTAAAATTGTATTTAACATTATTCATATATCTATATCTAAAATTGGACCATTCAATTTAAACAAAACCTATATTGCTCTAGGAGTCATGTAAGTAAATATAGTGATTTCTTAGCTGCGTTTGGATGTTGAGGTGATCTCAAACGATTTGAATTGATCTGTGAATAGTAGTGTTTTGTAGGTCCTATTGAGATGTGTTTGAATGTAAATAAGTTGAGACATATGTTTAAATCTATAAAGTAGGTCGATATGTGTTTAACTTTTTATAGGAAGTCGAAAAAATAATGAATTCTATCAATGATTGGTTTGAGATGGATTGAGATGATCTTGACATACAAGTATAATTTCGATATGTCTCCTGTTAATATAAATTGCGATGATTTGGGTCATCCTAGATTTTGACCATAAATCACTTGGCATTAACTTTTGAGTGTTGTATGAACTACCATAGCAGACATTGGCATGTAGATTGTATTTTATTACTTAATCATTTCCAATCTCAAGATTGACAAGTGAAGATGATTAAAAACGAAGTAGAGATGATCCAGTTATGCTTATCAAGAACTTCTATTTTCCAACCGATCCTCAAAATACATGCCAAGATTGTGATTTTTGTTTTTCTATCTATACTTTTATTTGGAGGAAAAAAAAAAAAAAAAAACAGAAAAAGAAAAAACGATAATGCTATTTTTTTTTTTAATTTTTTTTAATTTTTTAATTTTGAACGGACCGACAATGCTAATTGACATCACTTTTAACCCCATATGTTTTGTGCAAGATTATTGGATGCGTTTCATACTGTTGCTGAAATGGTTATAATCAAGGAAGTCATCTTGTTCCTAAGATAAAGCCAATTAGTTCTTGATGAAAAATGCCTTTCTTTTTTATTACCTTTTGTAAACCCCAAATGTTATTAATTTTTCATTTTAACCAACGTTGACGAATGGCTACCATTATTTAAAGGTCATCAAAGCACTTGAAAATTAAAATAGAAAAAAAAAAAAAAAAAAAAATCTGTAAACAAAGTTCTGTTATTAAATAACAAGGGATTTATATCTCTTAAAGTTAATGATCAAACTTTAAACATTGCTTATAATGGGAGAGAAATAAACACATAGTTGTTTGAGTAATTTTCGAAGAGAGTATTAGATGTTCCATAAATATTACATGATCCATTTTATGTATCTATTTATATCATAGTTTAGGTCCTAAAATTTAAAGACTCTAGAAAAATTCAAATCAATTCAAGTGAGCAAGCCAAATCCGAACCAAAATTACTATGATACACTTTAAAAGTTTTTAATGATCAAATAAAGAATTAACTGGTACTTTTCTTCTTTGATCACTAATAACACGTGATTACCCTCAAGGTTGGCATATTGATATATTATTAATTCATGAAATTTTTGAGTTGATTTTAATAAAATGTTTTAAATTTTGAAGAAACTAAAATATGTGGATTTGGCGTATCTCCAAGGTGTCTGCAGGAGTGGCTCAAAGGCACCTCTAGTTGGCTAATTCCACCCGGAGCTTCGTTTGGATCCTCAACCCAACTCAACTCATTTCAATTCATCATTGTAACTTTTTCAAATCTCAATACAAATATAATAAACAATTCAACTTTTTCAATTTTTAAAATAATAATAATACTAAAAAATAATATTTTAACAATATTTTATCATCTCGACTCAACTCAATTCAACATCCAAACATAGAATTGGTCGCCTGATAACCCTGGGAGGGGTGTGCAGCCGCCCAATTTTTTTTATTTACATTTTAATATTTTGTGTATTTTAAAGAACTTGATTGTGTATGTTTTTTAAATCTTTTTTGGGTAGCCACCCAATTATTTTTTATTTTAGGAATGATACGCATATAACTCTTTTTACAATCATTTATACATCAATGTTTTAAATTAATGGTATTTATGTAAAACATTGCTATTTTAAATTATTTTACAAAAACATCTCTCATGTAAAACATGATTGTGTAAAAGAATGTGAAAGTGATTGTATGTGTATAATTTTCCTTTATTTTAAAATGTATGCGTTTTCCTCTACCATTAGAGATAAGTTGTTTTAGAGTTTGTAAAAATAGTGGAACCGTTATTTCTCATCCTTTCATATAATTCAAAAGTAGTAATACGTGCATGATGTCACTCTCCTACACACAAAAGACAATAAACTATTTTACTTATAATTTAGGGCTCTTTTTGATACAGAAACTTTCTCACCTCATCTCATCTTATCATTACAACTTTTTCAAACTTCCACATAAAATATAACAAACAATTCAACTTTTTCAAATATCAAAATAACAATAATATTAAAAATTGATAAACAATATTTTATTTAACTCATCTAAAACCCTCTCATTTCATATCCTCTCACTATCCAAACAAACACTGAAACAACAACTTTAATCTTTCAAAGAGTACAAATGAATACACATCAATATATATTCGATATAATAATATTGGTATATTAACTCAATAATTAGCTAACTTCAGCCACAATGGTAAGCTTAGAATTTTTGTTTTGAATTGTTTAAAAAACAAAAATCAGTGAGGAAGAGTCCTAATGTAATGCCCAATGGAAGGCTTAAGTCACATAGCTTATAATTCAAAATGACTAGTTAATAATACAATTAGAACCCCATTAGAACATTTCAAAGAGCATCTCATTTCCATGTAATGTGAGATCTCATACATCACCCACCATTATCACATATCAGAATAGGGAACACACCTACCCTACCACGATAACCCTTTTCACCCAAGGAGGGGAAGAAGGGACCCCGAGCAAACCGACTCAGGGCCCAAATACAATAAAAAGAGACCAGTTGAAAGAGATTGCACAAATGCATAATCTAAGTCCTAAGATGCTATTTTTATTGAATTAGAGACCTATTGCAAGTAAGTCGATATAGAAGACATACCCTTTATCGCATTTGACATGTCAAATTATAAAATTCAAATCTGAAGTGAGAAGTATAGGTCCCACCTAAAAGAGCAGATATCAACAATGAGGAGGATCCTCCACGTCAATTTGTAAGTAGGATTCAAGCCCTCAATGCAATTCTTTCTTATTTCAGAGAGGATCCTCCACAGTATTCAATTGGGTTTCAAGCAGCGGAAAATTTTTTATACACCACACTACCATCCCACTTTTATCCAACTATGTAAGATGTGTCATATTTATCACTATTAGATAATCTTTTATTGAATGATTCTTTATCATCCAATGGTAATAAAGGTGTCACATCTTACATAGTGGAATAAAAGTGGGATGAAAGCATGGTGTATAGCATTATTTTGATCAAGATATTGTTTTTGTGAACGGCTATCCCTAAATATCAAAGATCTCCATACGAATTTGGAAAGTTAGTCCCAGTAATTGAGGCTTATTGGCCAGGCATTTAACTTTATAGGTGAAACAATGAAGTGAGGATATGAATGTTTATGTTGTATAAATTCAAAGACACAAAAAGAGCCAATATGTGGGATTCAATATGGCTGCAAAATTTTCAATCATGGGACATGTTCACTGGTACCTTGCTTCTCGATTTTCTGCAGAGAAAAAAAAAAGAAGAAACAAGAAAAGCTGAGTCCGAGTTACCGATAAACATTATTTGACAGAAACATTTTGAGAAGATCTTTTAATTTTACAGAACAACAGCTAAAAAAAATCTTTAAATAGCAAGTAATTCTAAAAAAGCAATTCCACATGACATCTCTTTTATGAATAAATATAAGAATAAGATCACAAGTTCAACTGTGTACGAGCAAGTGTGAACTATATGTACCTAAAAAGAACATCCGAAAAGTCTGTTTTTCACCTACTGACATAAATAACACAAAAACCAAGTACAGCTAAATTGCCTTCCTAAGTATTAATAATCAACCAAAGTAATTCTAATTTTTGGTTGGCATCAAAGTAAATGTACACAGGTATTGGAAAGCAGTAGCATATCTGCTTGTGTACATTAAGAAAAAAAAAAAACAGTAAGTGTGTTGCTCTGTAATTGAAAGGAGAAAAGTGTGTTGTTCAGTGATCTACCATCTGTAATCACGAAGCTACTGCAACTTAAGACTCTTAACAATTTTTTTAAGACTAACAATAGCATCGATATATCATATATTAGAATTTAGAGGTAAACCAACCAACAAGAACTAGAGGGACCAGAAACTGTATTATTCTATAATCAGGATGTAGGAACCAAGCATTTGACCCACTTTTAATTCCTACCCACTGCATTATGATTATATCGTGAGAGGATTGACTAGATAGTTCAACAAAAATAGAATTTCTTCCTGAACAAAATGGTTTCTACAAAGTAATTGACGTGGGATTATACAAAATAGATAATCGTTCAAAGCCATGTCTTTAAGTGAGAGAAACGGCTTCGCCTTCTTCTCTTTCATAATTCATACATACAGTAGAGTATCCCCATGATATTTTCATATGTCTAACAACTCAGACATCCTTTGTAGCATACATACAGCACTGACAATTCAGTAACATTTAATAAAAATCACTATGAAATGGAAATAAGTCGGAGATGGCATAATCAACGAAGATAAACCCTAGCTCAGATTTTAAGCAGTCAAGTAAATGAGAAAGTAAGGACCGAAAAGAAGAGAGAGATAGAGAGAGAGGGAGAAAAGGGTTGGTACGGGTTGAGCGTTGTGCCAGGCAAGGCCCCTGTAAACGTTGACAGAGAAAGTGGCGGTTAGGTAAATGGTGGCCACGCCAAGACCCGCCGTGAATGCCTTGAAGGCCAAATCTCCAGCCTTACTCGCTATCCCCATTTCTCTCAATCTCTATTCCCTTCAGAACCTCTATCCACCTTGGTACTCGTCTCTGGCTCCCTGGCCAATCTCACTCGATTCGGAAGGAACTCAGGAAGGTCGGCGGGCAGCTGAAGCTTCGGCTAATTGTTGAATTTGAGCACATGAAGATGGGAAACCATTTTGTGGCCATCACAAGCATTGGACGACCTAGATAGACTTTCCTTTTCGACACATTCGCTTAAGCGCAAATGCTAGGTACTCTTTTTTTTAATAAATAAATATGAAATTTATATAAAATAATTTAACTTTTTAATAATAAGTTTCCCTCCTTTTTAAAATAAATATGAGACATTTATATGAGGTATAATTGTATTTAGTATTATTCTTTTTTTTTATTTTTTGAGAGAAATGTTAGAGTCCAGGTGTGTATGCCCAGCCCACTTCTTTTAAAAAAGAGTATGATCAATTTAATAAAAAAAAGAGTAGTGATACATGTACTTATAATTTTTATTTATATTTTTACTTATAAGACTCATTTTGTTAGTTTTGTTTTGAAATTCAAATTTTGAATTTTAAATTTTATAATTTTCAGCATATCAATAACTAACACATAGATAAGTAAGTTTTTTGCAATTTTTTCTTAAGTACAAATAACATTTTTCATAAATTTTTTTTTTTCAAGTTCATCATTTTTTTTCAAGTGAAGTGTGTGGGATATACATATTTCAAAATTGCAAATATTATTATTATTTTTATTTAAATGACGTGATAGATTTTCCACGTCAATAATATTTTGAGTGCGTCAATAACTGAAATTACTTTCCAATTAGACTGCCCAATCTCACACCTATTTCATTCCAACCCTAAACCCAGCACAAAGCCTTCTTTTTGATAATATTATTCTTTCCCTCATTGTCTCTTTGATAATATTATGTGGAAAAAGTGGAATGATTCGACCAAAATTAAAAAATGACAACAAAGCCAATAATTTGGATCAAGACCATGTTTGATGAGATTGTCAAAATATATATTATGAATTTGCGGTTTGATTCGCAATTCGTGAAATGTGTATTTAATTAGGTATTAAGATTGTTTCATGGTAGCACCTGAAGATTACATATATATGGTATAAATGTGTCGGGTTTATACCTCGACGATGTTGAAGTGGGTTGTGTATATCTAAAAGAGATATATAATGTCACGATCATATTTAGGGATCTCAGGACAAAAGGGGAAGTAACATAGTGTAAAGGGTCAGAAGGCGTACTTCGGAACTTAGTCCAGAACTCAAGAAGACTTTAGATGAGAAGTGAGAGCTGAGAAGGCTAGAGGGCTCATGGGCTTGCTGAGGCATTCGTGGGCTAAGGCATGCTGAATTTAAGTTAACTTAGTAATGGACCATTGGGCTTAGGCCCGACTATCTTTTATTCAATGTTGTCTTTTATTTCTACATGTTTCTTTCTATTGTTCGTTATGTAATGGGATTTGGCCCCTTTTTAGTGCGTTAGTATTTTGTTGTGAATCCCTACCATATAAGGTGCCTGCAAAACTTCTTTTGGAATATTATAAAAAGTTATCTTTTTTTTTCCTCTCATTTTCTTCCTGGAAGTCCTCACCCTTGAAGTGAGATTGTATCATTACATAACATTTACATCAGGGATCTGTTACATTTTGGTATTAGAGAACGGGGTTTTGTGAATCTAAGAAGTAAGCAGCAGTGTTGTCATGGTTGATGGGTCTAGGCTGACACATCTTCAGGATAGCCTCAATGCTTTGAAGAAGGCCACAGATGCCCAAAAGAAGACTTCTGATGCCCAAAATCAGACCTTGGAGACCGAGATGTTGGCCCTGAAAAGACAAGTAGAAGCTGTTACTCTGCAACTGGCAACTTTAACCATAGAAATGCAAAAAATAAATCAGGGTTACAATCTTGGGTCCTCTTCTAGAGGAGAGAGTAGGGAAGACGGAGGTAGTACACATGGGGGAGATGTCCAAACAAGGATAGTGAGTTTGGAGTTTCCTGTTTTTCAGAGAGATGACCCCATTGGATGGTTGTATAAATCACACCATTTCTTTAACTTTCATAACACACTGCCATAACACAAGGTTAGACTAGCCTCTTTTCACATGGAAGGAAATGCTCTTGTTTGGTTTCAAGATCTAGAGGAGTCTAGGCAATTGACAGATTGGGATTCACTAGTCAGGGCACTTTTGGTTAGGCTTGGATTAAATGCCTATAATGACCACATAGAGTCTTCAACTAGACTTAGACAAAGTGGGACTATTGAGGAATACAAAGCTAGATTCGAGACCCCATCAAATAGGTTAAAGGGGTTGTTTGAGCCTTACAAGCTCAACTATTTCCTAAGTGGCTTGAGGGATGATATCAGACTGGCCGTGAGGATGTTTAACCCTCCCACACTGATAGCAACCTATAGTTTGACCAAGATTTAAGACGAAAACCTGAACATACACAAAAAGTACCCTAAAACAATACCATCTTTTTCCCCAGAACCATAAATCTTAAAAAACCCTACCCCACCAAAATCGACCATACCCATCCAAAAGATCAACCAACACCAGATGAAAGAAAGGAGGAAGGAATTATGCTATTATTGTGACTCAAAATGGGCCCAGGACATAAATGTCAAGTCTTAAGCTCTACTTACTTGAGGAAGTCCTATGGGAAGAGGAGTTGAAAAAAGAAAACCCTCTGGAATCAATGGAGAATATGGAAGGGAAGGAAGTCGTAGATGTGAGCAACCTTATAGAAAACCCAGAAATATGCCTGCATGCAATAAAAGGTAAGATTGGACCTAGATGGATAACCATCCTTATTGACTCAGGATCCACCCACAATTTCTTGGATCCAGAAGTGGTGAATACTGCACAAGTTTCCATTGATTTCACTAAGGGAGTGAAGGTCAGAGTAGCCAATGGGGAGCTAATTCCTAGTGAGGGTCAAGGCAAGCGAATCAAGGTGATTGTCCAGAATACTTGTTTTTCCATTGATGTGTTTATCTTGATTCTAGTAGGCTATGATATGGTATTGAGCATATAGTGGCTAAGGGAGTTAGGTCCCATTTTGTGAAATTTTGAAGAGCTAAGTATGATAATTACTTGGGAAAACTAGTGCAACTAAAGGGCTTAGCTGCATCACAGTTAATTGAGAAAGGGTCCTTGAACATGCTTAATAAAATGGTGTCTAAATCGGTGGTCTTACAATTAATGGAAGAAGAAAACATTGAGTAGGTCAGTTCTGAGTGTAAACCCCCCCAAAAAATTCAGTATCTACTAAGAGACTTTCAAGAGGTGTTCATTGAGCCTAAGGGGTTACCTCCACCTAGATCCCATGATCATGCCATAAACTTATTTTCAGGAATCAAACTGTAACACCTAGCTCTTTAGGTTTAAGAATAAAATCACTTTTAGAAATTCTCAGGAAAGCCGGAGTGCTACTACTAAACCTAACTTAAATGTTTTGTTTTTTTTTTAATTCTATAGGAAGCGCCAAGTACAAAAATTTCTTATAAGAAATAGAGTCATTTTGTATTAAAGTACTAAAATCATATATGAGAGTGCACGAAAATATTTATTAAAATTTCTCAAAATCTGTACCATAATCATAACTTAAAATCTCTGTACATGATCTAGGCCACTATCACGCCTCCTTGGACGAAATCATGTTCTATAGCTCTAGTTTTATAAATATTTTGACTTGAGGTGGTTTAAAAACATAAAAATACACTAAAATGAGTCGATGCCTCAGCAAAAAAACCCATCATAATGTAAACATACTTAACATAAGGTTTTTCATAAAAGTTTTCATGCTAAGAACTTAAAATCATGACTGATCAAATTGATGCTTATGTTTTACATGACTGGTTTATCTGAAATAACTGTGTGCAAGGTTGTGCACTAACTTCCCCTACTACAGCAAATGAAGAAGATTATGCAGTACTCTAGAGTACTACGGTGGACCACACTTGAGTCTATGACTTGTACATCCACCTTGAAACTATATTAGTACCATGCATCTGAATGGTCATCTGATTAACTGTTGAGCTTATTTTACACTTGATCTTATGAAAGCTTATGTGTCTTATGTAACATGAGATGCATAATATATACATAAATATACTATACAAAATAAAACATGACAAATGACGTGCTTGCAAATATCATGACATGCGTGATACGTACACATTGGCTTCCAAAACATTAGTTTTAATAATAATATATATATAACTAGATAACATATGCTAATCATAATTTATGATCAACCTACTTATCTCGTAGCGTTAACCCAATATTTCTATAGTGAAGCTGATTTCCTATGGATCAAGCAAGTACTTTCTATAAAACTTTAAATGCAGTCTCCATTGAAATTTGGTTTTGTACAAAGTAAAGGGTATTACAAGTCTTTATGGTAATTTAAGAGCATCCTCATCCAGTACTCTAAACTATTGTTATCTCTAAAATTTGGGGGGAAAATTTCGAAGAAGCTGAAAACCCCCTCCCATCCCATTCCCTAAATTATGGATTTCATTTAGGGGAGCTATAATGGTTTTCCATATTTGGAGAACCACTGTACATCCACAACCTCTCATCCCCTTCTTTTCCTGTTGTTGGTCTCGTGTGTTCCTCTCTCTCCACTCTCGATTGCCCTCGTTCGTGGAGGCCCTCTCTTGCACTATTTTCCACCATTGACGGTGGCTTCTATTCATCAGCATGAATATATGTAAGTTCAGTCATCTCTTATCTCTTGCACATTCCCTCTTCTTCTTTCCATGGCTAGACTCTGTCCTCTTTTGCACAAATCGAACACACTAAGCCCCTCCCCATGGCTGAATCTGATACATTTTCAAGTTTAAATATTCTTATATTTGTCACTTTGGCCACTGAAATTCGAGAGCTCTAGATTTAAATTAGTGCTTTAGGGTTTGAATATTCATGGATCTATGACCCATATTCACGGCAACTTTCATGCATGTATCTGCCATGGCTTTCATCAGTGTTACCTTTTCGACTTCTTGGTTGTATGTATCTCGATCTGTTTGGACACTAAAATTTGAGAACCCTGCATTTTATTTGGTGCTCTAGGATTTGAATGGATAATAGATCTGTGTATCATTCATGGCACACTCAATGCATGTTTCTGCCATGGGTGAATCTGAGACATTGTTCTTATATGTTTGAGGAAATTGTTTGTTCTTTGAGCAATTTCGAGTATTTTTTGCATGTTGGCTTTTTGAATGATTTAGGTCACACTGAAATCTGAATCTGCCATAGTTGAATGTTGGACTCTTGTGCTCAGTTTGGACTTGTTGTATTTGGGCAGGCAATACTATTATTGTCAACATAAATTTGGGCATCTATGTTTGGATTTGGATAATTGGTTTTTTTCTTCTTCTTACATCTCACTTTGATTGGCTTTGTTTGGGTTGGCTTTCTTTAGCTTTAGTTATCATCCAGTTAGTTACCTTGTTCAGAAAATGAAGATATATAAGTTAATGAAACTTTTTGAGTTTAAAGAATTTAGATTAACTTGTCAAAAAAATTGGGAATGAGTTCATTTTTACTTGTTCTTTCCTTCACTAGATTTTGTTGTTATTTTAATAGAATATTCTTTCATGCTTTGAATCATTTGTGCTATTTGGTATCTCGGTGGAAACCTTACTCTCACTTGTCACTTGGATCTCACTTGTGTGCATGTTGGATTTTTGTATGACTCAGGGCACACTGAAATCTGAATCTGCCATGGTTGAATGTTGTGGAATTGTACGATTTGGATTTGTTGGTTGTATGTATTTGGGCACTCAAAGTGGAAGATTCGGATTAAAAATTTTGCAGCTCTAGTTTGAATTTGGATAATTGGTTTTTCTTATTCTCCTTACACTTCACTTTTAATTGGCTTTGAATGTGTTGGCTTTGATTTACTTACCTTGTTCAGAAAATAGAAATATATAAGTTAATGGAACTGATTGGGTTTAAAGGATTTTGATTAACTTGTCAAAAAAATGTTGATTGAATTCATTTTGAACTATTCTTTCATTCACCCAATTTTCATATTATTAAGAATATTCTTTCATGATTTGAATCATTAGTCTCTTTGTGTAGATTTGGCATCCCTTACCTTCAGTACTGTGAGTATATTGTTATGGGTGGAGCGCATGTTTGGATTGTTTTCTTTTCTGGTGGTTGGGTAATTTGTTTGTTCTTTAAGAGTTTTGTCTATGGGTCTTAGATTTGATTGTCGTTTATGGTATTCCTCTGTCATAAGTGAATGTTTTTTAATAATATTTGAGGAAATGTCACTCTTGGACATGTGACTTTGACTCTTTCAACAAAAACAAAAGTCTTTTTGTGTATCTTTGGACTTTTGCACTAATGTATATGCCTTGGCTAAATCTGAGACATTGCACCAATTGGTTTTTAGAAATTGTTTGTTCTTTGAGCAAATTATTTCTATGTTATTGTGGTATTTTGTTGGTTGTATGCATGCTTGATCTTTATATGATTTAGGGTACACTAAAATCCAAATATGTCAGTGTTGAATGTTGTGGAATTGCATAGTTTAAACTTTTTGGTTGCATGTGTTTGTTGGTTTGAGCAATTGATATTACCTTGCTATTAATTGATTTGGTGGTATCTTTGTTATTGTTCCCATGGACTGAGTTGTGATTGGTTTGAATTACCTAGTTTAAACTAAATGAGCTACTCTCTAATTTAAGTTTTTATGTTCTTATTCATTTTGCTATTTGCTTAGTATTGGATTTTCCTTCTCTAACCCTTCGATTGTGAATTGCTCTATATCATTGGGTCCTTTGCATTTGGTACTGATAACTTCATTTTACTTAAGATTAAAGATAGGGGCCGGGTGGGTAGTGAAGGCTCGTTTAGTAGACGCAAGCGAGCAGCAAGCTATAGCTTTGACGAGCATCAAGCACTTACTCCTATCAAAATGAAAAGCAGCAAGCTCCGCTTGAAAAAGCGAGCCCTTATCAGAGAAAGCCATCTATTTGAGAAGTAAGAAACCCCTTTGGCATCTCTTCATCTGCAAAGAATTCTCGATGTGAAAACACAAATACAAAGGGTTGGGGGCTGCATGTCTATTGTTAGATTGTGATGATGGTATTAGTGGGGGTTAATTCACAAATGTTAATGGGGCTCCATCGATATGACGAAGTAATCCTCATCCGAATGGCCATATTGCAATTTGTGATAGTTTTCACAAAAGGCAACTGGGATTTGAGTAAGGTTTTGCAACCACTTGATGTTGGGCTCCTAGATTACACATGCTGTAAATAGACAAACCATTTTGAACCCCATTTATTTATACATTCGATATGCGGCACCAGATGTGAATGCTTTTATTTGGCATGAATGTTTTTGTGATTTTGCATGTTATTTGGATTTGTTTTGATTTGTTGGATTTTGTAAATTAAATTTATTTGTGTTATGTTGTGATAGAGAAGTAATATGGCTTAGTTTTCTTTGTTGGATTAAACCCTCTTGGCTATGATGATGACAAAGCTTTATGGGGACACTAGAAATTTAGTACATACCTTAATGGCTAGGTAACCCGGACGGCCAACAAGTAGTGGCAATCAGTTGTTGCAGCCATTCGGGGGTGCCAAATTTCCTAGATGTTACCATTTGATTCCTGAGTTGGCTAGTGAAATCATGTTCTCCATTTGTTTTGTTTGGTATGATATTGGTTGTGTATCCCTCGGCTGTGATGATCACACAATTGAGTTAATGGTTTGCATATGCTTGGGGGCTCACAAGAGAAAGTTGAGTGCCGAGAATGGAAATGCCCACTGTTTGTCTACAAACTTGACGCAAAACAAAAGATAGCATTATCCAATGCCTGGGTCAAGTAGTAATACTAGCAATATCTCATGCTTAGCAAACTATGGTCAGTATGAATACCCAGTATGTTACTGTGGTATTAAAGCATCTTAACGAACTGTTCATACTGAGGATAATGAAGGCCGCCGATTTTTCGGGTGCGTAAAGTATGAGGTAATTTTACAAATTATTGATGGTAATTTTTTTATACCATTATTGTTGTGCTTGGGTCATTTACAAATTTTAATACTTGTCAACTATGCAGGCTAGGCAGTCTTGCAGGTTTTTCTGTTGTATGATCCTAAAATACCAGCATATGACCAAAAGACAATTCATCGATTAAAAACTGACCTTCATAAGATACAAGCCTCAATGGACATCCAAACCTTTATACATTGAGTAGAAATTGATTTAGAGAGGTGTAAGAGAAAACTGAAGAAAACGACTTTGATTATTGTGATTTCTATGTCGTGGTTATTTGTTTTGACAATTTATTTTGGAAAATTCTAAGTAATCTTATGTTGACATGTAATAAGCTTTTGGGTTTGGTGTATGACCATTTTTAGTGTATCTGTGCATGTAATTATAACACTATTTCATTCACAGCACATGCAATTTGTGTTTCGAGACTAGCGTGAATTGGCAATAATAGTACATTGTAAGGCGATAATAATTTTTGTTTCAAATACAATACCGTTATTATTATTTATACTATTGCAACTCTTGTCATTTAATTATTGGTTATAAATAAAATACTATTTAAAACAGAGAATATTAATTATTATTAAAATCGTAATAATCTTATCACTATTCTTGTATTGAGATTAAAAAAAAAATCAGCTTTGTGTTTAATAATTAAATTTATATAGAATCTGATATTGCTTAATCTAAGAAAAAGACAAAAAAGGTAGTAATTAAAATTGTAAACGTAAGTGAGAAAAAAATAATAGAGAAATAGTATTTTAAAGAATGGAAAATTTATAGAGAATGGAATGTAGAAAGTTTTTTAAAGATTAGTAAAATTTAAGATAAAATTTATGGAATTGTGTATTTAAATTAAAATTTAGGAAATTTTTTAGAGATTGAGATGGGAATGCTCTAATAGAAAGTCTGAACATATTTATGTTTTATAGACTACGGTAATTTCTTTCCCACTAATCAAGCATGGTCTGACTTGTTAGTTATTACTTTAAAGGTTGCTTTCTTTTCAGAAAAGCAATTACAAGTATAAAGGGTTGGAATTTAAGGGCTAGTTTGGATACACAGATAAAACACAAACTATCTCATTTGAGTTGTACGGTTCGTTTTAATTGTGTATCCAAACGCCTAAATGTAAAGTTTTTAACTCATCTGTATATCTCTACACTGTACATTGATTTCAGACAAACTTTTGATCCTTCTGACAGCCCACTGCTTCACACCTCTCTTCTCTTGTCAACTACAAATTTTTGAAAAAGTCAAAGTAATCCTATGGTCAACTTTATCAAATCTCTAACTTTATCCTAGGCCTCCCCTTCTCATGCCACTGTTCTGCTTATTTTAAATATATTTTGAATATTCATAGTAGTGGGACCCGCCACTTTATCAAATCCTTAAAAATCTAAAATTATCTCATCTCATCTCATCTTAACTCCAAAATCTCACTATTATTCAAAATATTTTATCTCATCTCATCTAAACTGTGTAATCAAACGAGGCCTAAATAACCGGGGTTGGTGAGAACCACTACGCACTTGAGGAAATAAAGGAAATCCGTATTGTACTTTCAGTCTTGCACAATAAAGCAATATTTGAACCCAATGCTGCTATTCGGTGAGAGAGAAAGAGAGAGGTGAGAAAAGAAGAAAGAGAACTTTAAGTGCTCCAATGGTTTTGTTCAAACTTATTATAAAACAATATATCATAAAAATAAATCAAGTACAAACTTTCGCAAGTAGGGTTAAACACCTCCTTCATGAGGTCTTGAAAAGTAGATAGGGTATTGGTCAGCCTAAAGGGCATGACAAGAAATTCATGGTGTCCCTCATGAGTCTTAAAGATTGTTTTAGGCATATCATGAGGTTTCACTCGAATTTGGTGATACCCTGACGTAACATTTGGCTCAGAATATAATGATAATAAATAAATAAATTTAGGACAATAAAAGAAAATTTCAATTTTAGTTTGGTATTATTTATTTATCAGACACTTTTAATTTCGAATAATATTTTTATTGTAACATCCCTTTCTCTATGGTTAAGAATGTCACATATATACGTAACTAAAGTCAAGTAAGAGACTTGCATAATTTTTAAAAAAAACATTGTTCATTCCAAAAGAACATAAGTTAAACCATTTTCAAAAGACAAAGTCATATCCAAGTTTCCAAACCAACTGAATTAAAAGAAATTATAAATATAGTCTAAGGTTCATTAGTCTGCTCCTTCTAAACTTGGCTTGCCTACTCGTAATCTTCATTCTTCTCACCTGGTGGTTAAAAAAAAATGAGATAAAACTAAAATGAGTCGAAAACTTAATAAGAACTCACCACAACCTAAACATAATAATTAAAAGGCTTTAATACAATTCTCATATTGAATAAAATTCTTGTCATATCATGCTGAATAAAATTCATGTCATATCATGCTCATGCTATGCATGACTGTCTTGACTTATCTGAATTAACTAACTAATCTGACTGGTCTACACACTTAACCCTGTGTGCAAGGTTGTGCACCGGCCCCACATCCCGCTGCAGCAAGCGGAGTCGCTTAGTGGTATTTTGACATACTACGGTGGACCAAGCTTGAGTCCGTGGCTTGCATATCCACCCTAAATACTGAACTGAAAGGCCATCTGATTAACTGATCTTATCTTATCTTATACTTGAAATTAAAATAACTTATGTGTCTTATGCAACGTGATATGCATGACATTCATACTAATATAAATAACTATAAAATGCCGATGACTGAACATGATGCGAAAAATTAACATGATCATATGCTATGATGATTGATTTGCTTATATAGATCGTAATATGCTTGGTACATAAAAAGAACGATTATCAAAGAACTGGCTTTAATAGTAATATTCTAACTATATGTTAATCCTAATTTGTGATCAAATTACTTACCTCAAAATAATGATACCGAATAAGCTCCTTGTAATCCGTTGCCGTTTACAAAGCGACTTCGTTCGAGAAGAAGGCAGGCGATAAACAACGGTTGGACAGAGATCTACCTTTTCCAAAGGCTCGATGGAGCAAAAATTAAGGTGAGCAAAATACTTGTTTGTTAGACTGATGAAAACAAACAGAAGAAATGGAGAGAAAAGAGCAAACCAGAGGAAAAAGACGTCAAGCATGGACATAATATTCTTTTTGTTTTTTTAGTAGCACGATGGATGAGATCAAGAGAGATTTTGCTTGATGCAAAAGGACAGACTCAAAAAATAAAGGAGGTAAGATATTTGCTGCACTGCTGAAATTACGGAGAATATGGAATATAAATTGAAGGAATTAATACTTACAATGTAACGTTTGAAAATTGAAGGTATCGTTGAGGAATATTTGAAATGGAAACAATGGCTGAAAATCTGAAGGTTTTTAATAAATTAAGAATTAAAATCAATAATAATAATAGTACTAATAATATAAACATAAAAATAAAATAATTTAAAATCTTTAACTTAAAAAAAAAAAAGCGTGGTCGTTACATTTATTAATGGATAGAATTTTTGTCACTTTATCCAAATCTATTGATCAAATTCTTCTTGAAATTTACTATCAACTTTTATCAAAAACTCTTCCGTTTCTTAAAATCTTAGCCGTTTATTCGATAAATTTTACGTGTTTAACTCGCTCCCAAATTCCACAACTATCACATTATCCGATTACACAGATTTATTAGAGTTCTCCTCATACACTTTGAGAACAAACCCCTTATGTCTGTCACCTTTCCTCTTCTCAGTGATCATGATCGGCTTTTCATCCTACAGAAGTAAGTGGTTGACTTCAAATTGAACACGTTCAACAAATTTCTTCCATCTATACCTCCTTATCTGCAATCTGGAAACACAACAACAAACCACCCACAGCCAAACGAACCATCACAAACTAAGACACCATATATTGTTCCCAACCAAGCCACCTCGCCGGAAATAGCCAAGAAACAACGACAAGTGTTGGAGCTCTCGCCGCTCAGGTAGCCATAGAAACTGTTGGCTGGCCTCCTCCCATCAAGCTCACGCCGCTCTGAACCGTCGGGATCACCTGGTCTCTGAAGTTTTCACCCTAGCCTAGATCAGTTTCGTTGCCCTATGTCCGATTGTTTACTCTATCGCACAACTCTATTCCTCTCGGTAAGATCTTCCCTCTCTCAAGCTCTAACAACTTTACAGCAGCACCAACTATATGCCAAGCTCATCAAATCTAAATTTAGGTGTGCTGAGATTTCCTACTTGGGCCATCTGATCTTTGACCAGGGAGTTAAAGCCGACCTAGACAAGTTGCATGCCATGAGTGAATGGTCATTTCCCCACAACATAAAGGAGCTCAGTGGATTTATGGGCCTCACATGGTATTACAAAAGATTTATCCAAAGGTATGGTGGCATTGCTGCCCCCATAACAAAAATATTGAAGAAATACAACTTTCAATGGACTGAAGAGGTGAAAAAGGTTGTTGAGGGGTTGATGTGAGTAGTTATGCAGCCACTAGTCCTAGACCAGACTTCACACTACCCTTTACTATTGAGTGTGATGCCTTTGGTAATGCTGTTGGGGCAGTGCTTAAGCAGAAAGGGAGGCCAATTGTATTTTTTAGTCAAGCATTGAAGGGGAGAGCTCTTTTAATGTCAACATATGAGAAAGAATTATATGCTCGTCTCAGTTGTACTTAAGTGGAGGTCCTACTTGCTAGGATATAAATTTGTGATCACAATTGATCAACATAGCTTAAAATATTTGTTAGATCAGAAGGTGGGTACCCCTGCCCAGCAGAAGTGGATAACCATGCTCATTGGTTATGATTTTATAGTGGAGTACAAAAGAAGAGCTACTAAAAGGGTGGCTGATGCACTTTTTAGAAAATGGGCTGAGAAGGAATGTACACTAGCCCTAATTACATTCCCTATTGTTGATTGGATGGATGAGTTGAAGAAGCCTATGGAGAAGATGAAGTGCTTAAAGACCTCGCAGATCAATGTAAAAAGGGGGAATTAACAGCTGAGTCTACACTGAAGGGGGGGACTTACTCTTATATAAGGGTAGGTTGTACATACCCAACCAGTTTACTTTTCAAGGACAAATTGCTTGAGTTGTCACATAAGGAGAATTAACAACTGAACACTAGGGAGGAGACTTACTGTTATATAAGGTTAGGTTGTACATACCAATCAGCCTACTTGCAAGGACAAATTGCTTGAGTTGTCACATAGCAGTCCTTGGGAGGTCATTATGGTTATAACAAGACCATACACTGGGTTGGGAATGATTTTTTTTGGTCTGGACAGAAGATGGAAGTTAAATAGTTTATAAGGAACTGTGACCTATGTCAGAGGGTCAAAGTGGATAATACTTGACCCAGTGGACTATTGCAGCATCTGCCCATACCAAAACAGCCTTGGACCTACATTACAATGGATTTCATTGATGGCATGCCCAACTCTAAAAGCTTTGACACCCTATGGGTAGTGATTGATAGATTGATTAAGTATAGTCACTTCACCCCCCTTAAACACCCCTACACAACTAGAACAGTTGCAGAAAGTTTTCTCAAACAGGTGTTCATGCTACATAGGTTGCCTAAGTCAGTGGTGTCTAATTGAGATCCAATCTTCACCCATAACTTTTGGAACGAGTTCTTTAACCTACATGGGGATACAAATGAACTTGTCTACAACTTACCATCCTCAGACTGATGGTCAGTCTGAAGTTGTGAATAACATTGCGTTTTGGTGCAATTTGTTTCCTGTATAATCCCTCCATTAGTAATTGAGTAATGATAGATATAGTTTTAGAGTGTACAAGTTTTTCTGCATTTTTCATTTGAAAAAGAGTGAAATCCACTATTAAATTTTTTTTTATGTGAATCTCATATTTATCCTTTTTTTTAAAGGAACTGCACAAGGATTGTACAATCTAAAATTGTAAATATCAATTATTTTTTTGTCTACTGTTGAGAATGTGTCTCACCGATGCTCACTCTCAACATCCTGCAACCATAGAGTAAGAGAACTTGGGGGGGACGGGTGGTAAAGGGGACCCTTTGATGCCAAATTCAGTAAGAATATGAGTAATCTCAAAGCCAAATATATTCCAGAGTTTCATTAGCGTACTTGACCTCTTTAAATATAGATTTTACCTTCTTTAGGTCATTCAGGTTAACTGCCTCATCTGTTAATTGAAACTTGAATTATCGTTCCTCAGATTTATCTATCTGTTTTGAATGGACAAACATCTTAACAATGTTGGGATAATTGGCGGGCATTCTCTTTATCAATTCAACCTGAACCTTGCTGGGTCAGGGGGTGTTTAGGCCTCAAGTGTCTCGCTGGGTCGTGGAGGTCCAAGCCCAAGGAAACACTCTGCAAGCCTCTATGGCTATTAAAACCCTTCCAATTATCCCACGAAATCTCATTGCATAATGTACGATGAGACTTTTACATTAGGCGTCTTAAGGTTCCCTTGGTTGAATTACTTTATTCCATTCTTATTACTCTGTGGATTACTGTGTCATACGATGAAGTTTTTAAATCACAAGGCATCAGGCCTTGTGATTATTGTTGTCCGTGAGGCTCTGGGCCCAAAGCCCCATGCTCTTTTCGGCTACCCCTCGAGTCCTTGCCACGCGGATAGGGTCTCTGGGGAGATGTTTGAGATTCTACATCATGATTCCCCCACGATCCTTGTCAGAAATCGATACGCCTTCCCTCTTATCAATTGCCCTCAGTATTTTTGCGAGATATTGCTCACTTTTCTTTTCTTCTTGTCTTCTTGTGCAAGTTTCTTGATTTGCTCCTTGGCTTCCCTTGTTTCCGTCTTTTCGTGCTTCCTAATTTTCTTCTTCCTCTCCTTCCATCACATTTTTCCACATTCGCTTCCATGGCTTCTGGTAAGAACCCAGTCGCAAGGAACCTTTTCCCACTTTTCCCATTGGCAATTGTCAGGCAGGGGCTTTATTGCGGGAGGATGCTACCATCCCCCCACCTTCAACACTTCACCGAGAAGGGGTGGGGAAACAACTCCAACATTTTCTATTGGCAATTGTCAAACTGGACATTTTGATGGGACTCCATTCCAGGAAAGTGTTGTAATTCCCCCAGCTGACCAAACAACTGGGACTTCAGCTTAAGCAAACACCAACCTGTCACCTCCTCCTTCTCAGGAGCCATTGACTCCGGAAGGCGTGACTGGGGTTTCCTTTCAAATCCCTACTACTCGGGGTGGTGCTTCCTCTTCTTGGCCAAAGGACTCCTCTCAAGCCTTTAGATCACGCCGAGATGAAGCGTTTCGTTCCACTATTCTCAACTTGCACGACATTCTTTAACCAGTGAGTTTTATTTTATTTGTTTTAACTTTGCCTGGATCGTTGTTATTTTTGTTGGACCATGATTTTCCTTATCTTGATTGATTTTTTGTAGGGAGTTGATAAGTTGGCTGAGATGCTTGTGGAAGATCGTATGGAGCTTGAAAAGGAAAACGACTTCATGCATTCATTCATCAGTAAGGCCCACGGGGCTGCTGTTGTTTCCACTTGGGAGGAGAATGAGAAGCTGGTTGTGGAGCTTGCCCGGGTTGAAGCTTCTTATCGAGAATAGGTCGCCTCCCTCCAATCCCAGTTGGCGAGCGCATTAGGTGAAAACATGTTGTATAAGGCTACTGCTGCCGAGATGGAGGCTGAACAAAGCAAGCTTACCATCCTCCTGAGTGAGATGGAGAAAGAAGTGGAAGACTTGAGGAAGGAGAAAACTGATTGCCTCGCCCACCTAGCTGCTTTTGAGGAAGAACAGCTAGAAACCATCCTTCGGCTGAGTGTTGCTCAGGGTGAGAAAATTAGAGCAGAGCAGGACTTGGCCGCAGCTAAGAATGCCCTTAAAGAACATGACCACAATTTTTTGATGCTGAGTTAGAGCTGGGAGAGCAAGAAGAAAGCCTTTGTTGCTTCTGATCAGAAGGTCTCCGAGCTGAATCAGGAATTGGGTCATTTGCAGGAGCAAATTGATCACCTTATCCCTCAGATCAACTCTACCCGTGCAATTCGGAATCATGGTTTTGGGCTTGGTTTCAAACTTGGCATCAAACAGTTGTAGGCACTTTTACTTGCACATCCTAAGACCGACCTCCGTACATTGAAGTGGAGAGATATGCGTGCCAGTTCTGCCGCCTATCATTACTTTGATTCTATTGGGTGAGATGTGATGCCGGACACCTTTCCACCTTTTCCGTCTGCTCCTTGACATTTTGTTTCTAGCATTTTGATTATGTTTACATTTTGGGCAGAACACCCCTTAGTGATTGTATATTTTGGTTTTTGAACTCTTTTTTATATTCCCAAGCAATATGAATGTTTTATAGTTAAAGACCATATCACTTTACTTTAGTAGTTGCTTATTTATAGAACTGTGTATAAAATGATAACTTATCTAAGATTCAATTACCTAACATAACTTATTACAAGTTGGGTCAAGTTAGATAAAGGGTGAAGAGAACGAAAGTAAAGATGAACTTAACTTGTATAAAATCCAATTGCTGTCCTAGCCAGTTGTGTGTCATTCCGCTTGCACGTGTAACTTGGGCAAGATAGTTATGGCGAGAGGGTTCTCGACCATGTAACCTTGGTGAGTGGAGTATGGCGAGAGAGTTGCTCGACCGCTTAATTTTGACGATTGGCGTAACGAGAGGGTTCCTAGACCGTGTAGCCTTGGCGAGAAGGTGTAGCAAGAGTGTTCTCACCCATGTAACCTTGGCGAGTAAAGTAAGGCAGGAGAGGTGCTCGATCGCTTTATATTGGCGATAGGCGTAATGGGAGGGTTTCTCAACCGTGTAGCCTTGGTGATAATGTGTAGCGGGAGAGTTCTAGACCACGTAACCTTGGCGAGTAGAGTAAGACGGGAAAGATGCTCAATCGCTTCATATTAGCGATTGGTGTAATGAAAGAGTTCCTCGATCATGTAGCATTGGCGAGAAGGTGTAGTGGAAGAGTTCTCGATCGCGTAACCTTGGCGAGTGGTGTAAGGCAGCTGCTTCATATTGGCGATTGGCGTAACGAGAGGGTTCCTCGACCGTGTAGCCTTGGTGAGAAAATGTAGTGGGAGAGTTCTCGACCGCATAACCTTCGTGAGTGAAGCATGGCGGGAGAGTTGTTTGATCGCTTAACACTGGCGAAATATAGGAAATAATGAAAGCAATAACATAATATGAATAACTTAGTTTATCAAAAATGAAATCCTTCGGCAAAAATAATGGTTAAACAAAATGTCTTAAGCATAATAATGACACTTTAAACATAAAATTCCTAAGGTGCTCAGCATTCCACGTGTGGCAATTCGCGTACTGCCGCATCTTTTAAGCTATAGGTTCCTTGACAACTGGTTCCTGTAACCAAGTATGGTCCCTCCCATCTTGGGCCCAGTTTTCCTTCTTCTACAGTGGTCACCCCGGTCTCTTTTAGCACCAAATCACCTTCTTTGGAGGACCTCGATCTTACTCTCTTGTTGAAATACTACTCCGTCTTCTTCTTGTAAGTGACCACCCTTGTCTCAGCACTTCCCCTTCTTTCTTCTAGCAGGTCCAGATGCTCTTCCAATTTCTTTTCATTCTCATTGGTGTCAAAGTGGAGCCTCTTATGGTACCCTCACTTCTACAAGTATCATGGCTTCGGTTCCATATGCTAAGGCAAAAGGAGTTTCACCTGTTGATGTCTTGGATGTTGTCCTGCATGCCCATAAAATCTCAAAGGGTTTATCTGTCCACATCCCTTTCTTTTTACCTACTTTCTTCTTTAGTATCTCCGACTATGGTTTTGTTAGTTGCCTCGACCTATCCGTTGGCATGTGGGTGGGGAGATGAATATTTGACTTTGATCCCAAGCTCTGCACGCCACCTACGATAATGCTCTAAATCGAACTACTTGCCATTGTCAGAGACAATACTTTGTGGGATCCCAAATCTGCATACGATTTCCTTCCATATGAACTTTGTCACATTTTGATAACATCCTCAATGGATTAGCTAAAAGCTAAACCCATTGAATATTTAGCTATTAGAGAACAAAATATGATCACAATGGATTCGCTAAATTTCAAATAATTGCACTTCAGCTATAGTGACTTTCAAAATATTTTCTAAATTTGAATATTATTGTAGATAGACCAAATACATATTTTATCAATTATTTATTTTTTCTCTTTCTTATCTACTTCATATGAAACAACATTAATTTAATTAGAATATGATTACAAATTCACATATAATAGGTAGAATGATAAAATTAAATAAATTAATAATTAAAAATAAATAAATATTTTTTAAAGTAATATTATTTTATTACTATATAATGAATAAATAAATAATCCAATATGGAAATTTTATGTGAATGGAATAGCTAAAATCAAATTCATCTTATATTATTTTATTATTATATAGTAAAAAAATAGCTATTCCAATGTGGGGATTAGAATAGCCAAAGTCAAATTCATCTCATATTAGCTAAAAGTGTCCTTTAGTTTTGGCTAATCCATTGAGAATACTTTGAGCAGTCATTGCCACCATTGCATCAGCCTCTGCCCACTTTGGGAAATAGTCAACGGCAACGATGATGAATTTTGTTCCTCCCTTACCTGAGGACATAGGGCCAACTAGGTCTATCCCCCATTAGGCAAACGGTCATGGAGCCGTCATTGACTTCAATTCTTCTAGTGGCATGTTTGAGACTGGTGCATGCAGTTGGCACTGGACACACCTTTTCACGAACTCCTTTGCATCCCACAGGGTGTTGGGCCAATAGTAGCTTACCCTTATAATTTTTGCCACCAATGATCTTACTCCTAAATGATTACCACAAACACCTTCATGTACCTCCTTCATCACATACTCGGCCTCCTCCCTCGTAATGCATCTTAACAGTGAGCTAGAAAAATCCCGCCTGTAAAATGTTCCATCTATCTAGGTGAACTGAGCTGCCTTATTTCTTAACTTCCTTGCCTCGTCCCGAGAAGCGAACAGCTCGCCTTCTTTCAAATAGTTGATGATGTTGTTTGCCCATCCTGGCAAACTTCCATCGATTCCACAAACTTCATCCCCTATTGCTGTTGTATCTATCGTCCTGAGGGCTACCTCCCATGGCAACATATGCTCCTGCCCTGCTGATGTTGCCCTTGCCAATCGATCTACCTTCCAATTGTCCCATTTAGGAATCTGCTCAATTCGAAAATATTGGAATTGACGGGACTTCTCTTGGACATGATGGAGGTACTCACTAGCTTTGGTCCTTTTGCTAAATATTCTCCCATGTTTTGGCCAACCACCACCTGGGAGTCCGCCTTGACTACTATCGAACTCCTTTCTGATGTTTCATCTGTGGCCAACCCCATGAGCACCACCTTGTACTCAGCTTCATTGTTCGTCACCTTGAAGTTTAATCGAATAGCTTGAAATGACTCCGTGCCATCTCTTGTTACCATGTGGACGTCCACACCTCCTTCTGCTCGGCAAGATGAGCCATCGACATGCATGAGCCACGGTTCCTTCTCAGGCGTCTTTGGTGTCTCCTTGAGAAAGTTTGTTAGCTCCGCAACAAAATCGGCCAAGACTTGTCCTTTGATAGAGGTTTTGGGAACATAACTGATGTCATATTTGCTCAACTCCATAGACCATTTCACCAGTCGCCCCAAAGTGTCAAGTCTTTGCATCACCTTTTGCAAGGGTGTGGAAGTGATGACTTTTAGGGGGTGGGCCTCGAAATAAGGACACAATCGTCGTATTGACGTCACCAAGGCGAAGGCGATCAGCTCTATCTTTGGGCACTTTTTCTCTGCTCCTCTCAAATCTCTGTTGACAATACACGGGCCTCTGGTCCTTCCCCTCATCCTTGACTAAAGCTCCAGACACTGCTCCTAGGCTGGCGGCCATATACAATGACAAGGGCTCCCTTTGCGTAGTTTGATTAAGTAGTGGCGGATGGGTAAGGTATTCCTTCAGCTGTGCAAATGCTTCTTCACATTGCGCATTCCATTCTTGCGCTTTCTTCAATACCTGGAAAAAATGGATGCACCTGTCCGTTGAGAGGGACATGAATCTGGTGAGAGCTGCTATTCTCCCCACCAGTTTTTGGACCTCGTTTAGATTCGTGGGTGGCTTCATCTCGATGATCGCCCTGAGTTTCTCGGGATTTGCCTCGATGCCCCTCTCAGATACCATGAAACCGAAGAACTTGCCCGACTGAACCCCGAACGCACACTTAGTCCAGTTGAGCTTCATTCTGTGTTGGAGTAATACGCCGAAAGCTTCCCTTAAATCTTCCACATGCTGCCCAAACTCCATGCCCTTTACCAGGAGATCGTTCACATACACTTCCATGTTCTGGCCTATCTGATTCTTGAACATTTTATTAACCGGCCTTTGGTAAGTTGCTCTCGCGTTCTTCAATTCGAATGGCATAACCATGTAACACTATAGTCGCCGGTTGGATATGAAGGCAGTTTTATCCTAGTCAGCACGGCTCATTTTGATTTGATTATACCTGGAGTAGGCATCCATAAAGCTCAACACCTTGTGACCAGTTGTGGCATCGAATATCAGATCTATCTTGGGGAGAGGGAAACTATCTTTTGGGCACGCTTTGTTGAGGTCCGTGAAGGCGATGCACATTCGCCACTTGCTGTTGGACTTCTTCACTAGGACAACATTTGACAACCATTATGGGTACTGAGTTTCCTTGATAAATCCTGCTGCCAACAACTGATCCATTTCCTCTGCCATTGCTTTATACTTTTCTGTGTTGAAATTCCTCTTCTTCTGCTTAACAGGTCTTATGTTTGGATTAATGTTTAGCTGATGTTCCATTACCTCATTGCTGATTCTTGGCATATCTTGATGATTCCATGCAAAGATGTCTTTGTGCTCCAAAAGAAGATGTATTAGGCGAGCCATTTCTTCCTTTGCCATCGTAGTCCCGATCCTCACATGGTTGCCCGGCTGGGTTGGATCAAAAGGTACAAGTTTCAACTGTACGTCGACTTCTCCTTGCCTCAACATTTCCTCGTCCCTCGTTTTCGCCTCCATCATGAAAACTTCGGGTGGAGGTGGCGGGTAGACTCCATGGCCATTTTCTCCCAACTCTACCATTTTTACATCCCACTCTCCCCTTTTTAATTCCTGCACATAACACTCCCAAGCGCGCCCCTGTTAGCCACGTACCTCGACAATTCCTAACATCATTGGGAACTTCATTTTCAGATGGTAAGTTGACGTGATTGCTTTCAAAGCATTCAAAGTTGGTTGGCCTATAATGACATTATATGATGATTGCGTTCTGACCACCAAGAACTCAATCATGTTGATGGTGATGTAAGGATCAGTCCCTACTGACACAAGAAGTGTGATGGACCCCATGGGTTGGACTACGGCTCCCATAAATCCCTTCAATGTGGTTGGTGCTAGGCGAAGTTGGCTCGCATTAAGTCCCATCTTTGTAAATGCATCACAGAACAGGATGTCCGTCGAGCTCCCGTTATCGTGTCCGTCGAACTTCATCCTTGTCTTGTAATTTGCTACCATCATTGTCACTACTAGTGCATAATTGTGGGGGTATGCTATCTCTCTAAAATCTTCCTCTCCAAAAGAAATTGGGGGCGAGGTCTGCATCCGCGCTTGTTTAACAGGCCTCTCCACATTGTAAACTTCTTCGTATCTTGCCCACCTTGCATAGGCTTTTCTCCCTGACGAAGTTGGACCACCTCCCACATATCCCCCAGCTATGGTACAGATTTCTCTTATAGGTGGATTCCACCTATTTGTCTCTTGTCTAGGCCGTTGGTTTCTTAGTTTTTGTGACCTCTTCACTTTCTTAGGTGATCCTCCTCTCCTCAGGCTTTCGCTCCATCTGGACTTACGCTCTTTTCTCCTGTTGTTTAAAAGCTGCGGCTGAGATGTGTTCTCGACCACAATGCTTTCTAGTTCTCTACTGCCCTTCAATTCTTCAATTTTTATTTTGAGCATATGGCAATCCTCGGTTCGATGGCCATTCACTCTGTGGTATGTACAGTACCTTTGTGTCTGCAATCCGTGGTCCTTATCGCACCTACTCTCCTTCATTTTGTCTTGGTCTTGTACACTGGAATAGTGTACGTGACCACTGCTATACCGCCCCGTGAGCATCTCCCACTTTTTCTCGTACTGATTCTTCCTTGGCCTTTGTCTACTTTCTTGGGTCTTCCTAGGGCCTTCCCTCGATGCACTCTCCTTTTTTCGCCCCGGTATGGTGGTGAGGGCGATCAATATGTTTTCAGCGTTCACAAAATCGTCTACTCGATCCATAAATTCTCGCAAAGTAGATAGGTTTTTCCTTGCTAGCTCAATCATGAAAGGATTCCTCAGCCAGATTCTCCCGAGTAATACTGCCGACATGATTTTTTCATCTTGATCGTCAACTGTCGTTCTCTCCTTATTGAACCGCACCAAGTACGCCTTCAGACTCTCGTCCTCCCTCTACTTCACAGTCAACAGGTACGCTGCTTGTTGTCTCCTCCGCGGATTGATCATAAACTGGGTGATGAACTGTCTGCCAAGTTCTTCAAAATTTTCAATGGAGTCCGACTGCAGTGCTCTGAACCATCCCCAAGTTGCTCCTTTTAACGTCAAAGGAAAGGCACTACATGCAATCTCTCCCGAGAATCTATAGAGAGTCATGTGGGCCTTAAAGGTTTCCAAGTGTTCCACCAAATCCTTGGAGCCATCGTACATGTCTATTGACGGGACCTTGAACTTTGGTGGAAGCAGTACTGCCATGATCTTCAAGGTGTATGGTAAGTTGGTGCTGGTTAACAACTGATCAACTAAAGATAATGTCCCTATCCTTTTAGACATTTCCTCATACTTATCAAGCTGTGCAAGTCATGGTGCAACTTCTTCGTGTCATCGTTCTCCTGATGGGCCTTACTGGCACCCACGCTGTGTGCCTCCATCTCCACCCTGTCAGCCTAACTGGGTGTCGTGTCTACTCCTGACAGTCCGTTCTTCGCCTTAAGGATCTCATTCTCCTTTCGAAGTGAGTCGACCTCAGTGGTGAGCTTCCTCACTATTTCTTCCATTTCTGCAAGTCTTCCTTTCATATTTCTCAAATTCTCCTCATGGTCTCTAGTTGCCTGAGATCGAGTGGTGGTGGGTATGTGCAAAGCACGTTGATTGCGAGATATTATGAATCCCACAGAGGGTGCCAACTATTGAGGACGTGTCTCACTGATGCTTACTCTCGACCTCCTGCAACCATAGAGTAAGAGGACTTGGGAGGTAAAGGGGACCATCCGATGCCTAAGTCAATAACGATATGAGTAATCTCAAAGGCAAAGATATTCTAAAGTTTCGTTAGCGTACCTGACCTCTTTAAATAAATATTTTGCCTTCTTCAGGTCCTTCAGGTTAACCGCCTCATCTGTTATTTGAAACTTGAATCGTCATTCCTCAGAATTATCAATCTGTTTTGAAGATAAACATCTTAACAATGTTGGGATAATTGACAGACATTCTCTTTATAGATTCAACTTAAAACCCAGCTAGGTTGTGGGGTGTTTAGGCCTCAGATGTCTAGCTGGGCCGTGGAGGTCCAAGCCCAGGGAAACACCGCGCAGGCCTCTATGGATATTAATGCCCTTTCATCTACCTAACTTAACAGTGAAGATGGAGAAGCACGCGAGACCCACATGAAAAACTCTTTTCAAAAAAATTTTGAAGTACTTAAAATTTTTAAAATATTCCTATTTCAAAAAATTAAAAATAAATAAATTATCCCTTCTCTCTTTCTGTTTTGTTTTTTTTTTTTTAATTTACTTATTTCATAATTTTTGAAAATAAGAATACTCTTTTCTGACAAAACTTTAGTACAGTGTGAAATTTTAAAAATAGAGTTTTTCTGTACTGCATGGTGTATCTCTGGACCTTTGGTTGAGATTCATGAAAATTATAAAGGATGTATCGGATTTCAAGTTTGTCGATTCCAAAATTTCCAAATCTGCTTATAAAACACGACCAAAACAAATCCGTCGAAGATTGTCTGTCTCCGATTCCGTCGGGATAGGAAGACCCGAGCTTGGAATAAAGTAGCAACTGGGTAACACGAAGAACACGTGCTCAGTTTTTGAGGAGGTGCCTTTTTCCACTGATTCCCTCGTAACAAAGCAACTCCAGTACCAAGTTTTTATATGCTCTCTTGTTTTTGTTGCGGTGTTGCAGAAGAACAAGCAACTCTCTAATGGGGGAAACAATTAAGGATGGTTTTCCAGCGGCGGTGCATTCCACGGTTTTCAAAGAATCGGAAAATCTGGAAGGGGCTTGTGTTAAGATTGAGGGTTACGATTTCAATCAAGGAGTAAACTACTCTCAGCTTCTCAGGTCCATGGTCTCCACCGGGTTTCAAGCTTCCAATTTCGGAGATGCCATCGATGTCGTTAATCAAATGGTAAGTTTTTTTTCGAAAGACACCTGATATTGCGTGATTGATGCGAAACCTACTCATGTATGCGTATGAGTGCATATAGATTGTTTTTAAAAGAGCTTTGGAAATGGTTTGAAGCTAGATTGGAGGCTTTCTGATGGGATTGTTACCGAAGATTGCAGTGAGGAGGAGAGGGATCCGATCTACAGGAAGTCTGTGAGATGCAAAGTTTTCCTGGGTTTTACTTCAAATCTTATATCTTCTGGTGTTAGGGATGTGGTTCGCTATGTTGTTGAGCATCATATGGTGGGTAGGGCTGTAATTCTCTTTATGTTTTTAATCAAAGTTTCATTTTTCTTGGCTGTAAGGTAGGAAAAGGAAATACACAAGTATATCTTTAATCATTAGAAGTGTTCTTCTCTTCTGAATGTAGGTTGATGTAGTTGTTACGACAACTGGCGGTATAGAAGAAGATCTTATAAAATGCCTTGCACCCACCTATAAAGGTGAATTTTCGCTACCTGGAGCCTATTTGCGTTCAAAAGGTCTGAACCGCATTGGTAACTTGTTGATACCTAATGACAACTACTGCAAATTCGAGGACTGGATAATTCCAATTCTTGACCAGATGTTGAAGGAGCAAATTGAAGAGGTATATCTTTGACGCTGTTCTACTACGAATTGAGGATTGCATACTCAAAGTCATTTGCTACTCATGACTTTCTTTTGTGATTTTTTTTACGGTCTACTCTGCTTGTTTGATGTGTGCAAATTCATCATATTTGAATCTGGACTCTTGGGTTTGCTTCAAATTCGGTGGAGTCATATATCTGGTGGGCTTCAACTCTTGCCAAACTTGTTTGTGCTGATACATAACTTTTGGTCTTCCAACCCATATTTGCTTTATACAATGCATTGGGGAACTGTGAAGAGAAAATATTATTTTTAACATGTATTTATGCATTTTCTTTTCTTTTTGTACCGTTGATGGAAAATTCATTTCTCTCCCACTTTCTTCTTGGTTATGCACTGCTCTCTGTGAAAGTTGTCAGGATTTCCTCATCTTTTTTCTTTTTGGTTTCACAGAATGTATTATGGACGCCATCTAGATTGATTTCTCGCTTGGGAAAAGAAATTAATAACAAGAGTTCATACCTCTACTGGGCATACAAGGCAAGTGCTCATAGCTTAATATATTGGGAGTGGGCCTTCTTTTTTCCCATCTTAGCATGTTTCTGAATGTCATGGATGCTTATATTTCATTTTTTCTCCTTTTTTTATGTTCAACATTGTTCAACATTCTTGCCTTTTGTTGACAGGTAAAATGATGTCATTTAAATAATAGCTTCAGTGTTAGTTAAGGGATCTTGTATTATTTGGTAAGATTAGCAATGATGCCAATGATTCCAACCTCGTAATTAAGAAATTTTGTTTCTTAGATTTTCTAGCTACCCTATATACCAGGAAAAATGAGGGGCTAAGTTATAGAGTTTTTGTTTCTGGTTCTCTTATAACCTATCTCTCTATTCCTGGCTCAAATTTGAGTTCTCAAGCAACTTAAAACTCTTTAGCAAGACACTTAAGAGTCTGTTTGGGAACACAATTGTCCTCAAACAGTTTCACTACTATTCACAAACTATTTTACTACTATTCACAGATGATATGAGATACTCTTAACATCCAAAAGGAGCCTTAGGAGGAAATAGAGAGAGAGAGAGAGAGAGAGAGAGAGAGAGAGAGAGAGAGAGAGAGAGTTGCAATATGAAAATCCTGAAGCGAGTTCTAGAACAAATATACCGTTTTAATGCTTTTGACTATTTGAATTGACTAAAAAGAGCTTAATGGAAGGATTAGGTAGGATGATCTCGGCCTTGAACCATCATGGCCACATGGAAGGATTTTCTGTTGGAACCTCGGATAGGGGCTTTATTAACATATCTCATTTGATGTTTCCGGATGATACGCTTGTATTTTGTGGTCCAGATCAGAATCAGGTACGGGCTTTGAAGGCTTCGCTTCTGTGCTTTGAAGCAATGTTTGGTTTAAAAGTTGATAAGTCTGAAATGGTACCAATTAGCGTGGTGTCTAATGCACGGCAGCTCGCTCATGCATTGGGTTGTAAGGTCGCCTCTCTACCTCTGAAGTATCTGGGTCTTCCGTTGGGGGTCGGTGCAAGGACGCCTACTATATGGGAATCAGTGATTGAGAAGATAGAGAAGAGATTAGCGTGTTGGAAGAGAATGTACCTGTCGAAAGGTGGTAAGCTTACCTTGATAAAGAGTACACTTTCGAACTTACCTACTTATTTTTTATCACTTTTTCCTATACTTGCAAGTGTGGCAGGCTGGATTGAGAAATTCCAACGTGACTTTCTGTGGGGTGGTTTGGGGGAGGAGTTTAAATTTCATCTGGTCAAGTGGGAAACGGTTAGTCGCCCAATATCCAATGGTGGTTTGGGTGTTAGAAATGTTAGGACTTTCAATTCGGCGTTACTAGGCAAATGGCTGTGGAGATACAATAAGGAACCAGAAGCTTTGTGGAGAAGGGTGATTGGGTGCAATATGGCGATATATGGGGGGGATGGTGCACTAAAGAAGTTAGAGGAACTAATGGAGTGGGTTTGTGGAAACACATTAGAAAAGGTTGGATGGTCTTTCGTCGCCACACTTGCCTTGTGATGGGCAATGGATCCAAGATTCAATTTTGGAAAGATACGTGGTGCGGAGATAATGCTTTACAAGATGCATTTCCTTCATTATTCCAAATTGCCAGTGTCAAAGAGGCTTCAATAGTGGAGGTTATGGGAATAGCGGGTGAGCAACTTCATTGGAATATCAGTTTTAGTAGGGCTGCGCAAGACTGGGAGTTGAACAGTTTTACTGATTTCTATAGCCTTCTGTACTCTATGAAGCCTAGTAACGCACAAGAAGATAGATGTGGTGGGTACCTGCTGGGAAA
>QEOT01004595.1:147572-205072 GCA_003123785.1 Pterocarya stenoptera
AAAAAAAAAAATTTTTTTACTTTACAATTTACAGACTTTTATTGGTTCATATTGCTATTAATTTTCTTTTTTATTTTATTTTTAATAAATTAATTGAGTTCTTCTACTCATCATCATTATATCACATTTCTTAAGGGAAAAAAATAAAAAAAGATATTATTCTAAAATGAATAAGAAGTTTTGAAATATATTTAAATTGAATTTAAATTTTAGAAGTAAAATATGGAGATAGGACCAATTAGCTTTTACAGGCGTTTGGATAGTGAAAGTGTCTCATCTCATCATTGTAACTTTTTTAAATATTCACACAAAATATAATAAACAATTCAACTTTTTTAAATTTTAAAATAATAATAATAATAAAAAATAATATCCTAACAATATTTTATTCAACTTCAACTTTTATTTAAAATCATTTCATCTTATCTTACTATCTAAACCGGACCTAGCCATAAGAAAAGACACAAACATCATATCTCAAATAGTTTTTTTTTTTTTTTTTCCCTTTTACAAGTAGCCTAAAACATGCACATTTTTTATTCAGGAAATGTGATAAATATGGACTCGATCACTTGGGAAAGTTATAAGCGGAAGTGACTTGCTGTAAGAAAGAATAATTAAAAATCTTTACAAATCAATCATGCTAGAATCCTCCTTTTAAATAAAATCAGTTCATTATTTATTTTAAGTAGCGTTAAATTAATAAAAAATTAATTATTAATTTTTATTTATCTACCGATCACTTACGTCACATCAAAAGTTAATAATAATAAAAAAAAAGTAATACTAAGTATAAGTCTCAAATAGGTAAATATCGTATAGACCCTTTATAAAAAAGTGAATCTCACTAAAAAATAATAGTTTTTTCTCATAATTTTTCAATGTGAGATCTATTTTTTTATAAAGGCTTACACGAGACTTATTTATTTGAAATTTATGTTAATCATTTCTCAAATAATAATCGTTAAAATAGCATTTTGTGGGATCTAAAATATTTCTTTTTTTTGTGCTTAATTAGTATTTTTTCTATATTCAAAAATGAAAATGAAAAACTTACAACTCATTTTTTTCCTTTTTTGGAAGTACTTTTGGTTCAAACTACTACAAAATTCATGTTTTACTCTTCTAAAATAAGTGCTTTTGGAAGTGCTTTTTCTGTGCTTTTGGTTTACGTGAAACTGATGTAACACTCATTTTATAGAAGTATTACAAATATAAAGAGATTATATAAAAGTAATCTCACAAATTAATATGATTTCATGTGATTCTTTAGATTACTTTATAATCTGACGAACCACATCAAACCATATAAGTTTGTAGGATTATTTTTATATAATCTATTTATAAATAGAGTACTTATCATAGTTTAAATTAAATATTGTCATATTAGCATGTTACGTATGTCTTCACGCAAACTTGTGAATATAATAGATGCCCTTTGAATAATAATCCTAAATAATCGGAATTAGAATATACGACTCGACCTAACCATCCTACCCTCTCTTAATATTAAAAATATAATTAAAACTTTTATTTAATGTCTCTTAATCATAAAAGTTAACTCTAGATTTCATCCCCTAAATTAAAAAAAAAAATAAATTAAGGCACAGCATTCCATGATCAATGTATCTTTAGAATAAAGA
Organism: Pterocarya stenoptera; assembly: GCA_003123785.1. Taxonomy (NCBI): domain Eukaryota; kingdom Viridiplantae; phylum Streptophyta; class Magnoliopsida; order Fagales; family Juglandaceae; genus Pterocarya; species Pterocarya stenoptera. Next base: position 149,216 of record QEOT01004595.1, read on the forward strand.
AGAAAAAGCACCCCCACATGTTAAATATCCAACAAATTCCTTTAAATATCCATATTGTTTTTCACTAATGGGGCAGGTAAATGATACAATTTCGTTTAAGTTTATTCCTTCAACTTGGCCATTTATGTATTTTATTTTTTAAATATTTTTTATTTAATTATTAAAAAAATAACTATTAGTGTATTGTATTTCTTAAAAAAAATATTTAAAGATATTTTAAAAGCATTTAAAAAAAATATAATTTACACTAAAGAGCACGTCCAAAGATCAAACCTGGACAACATAATAGTACTACTCTAAATTGAAAATATATCACTATGCAAACTTGACCACTCATATTTTATTTTTTAAAATTTTTTCTATTTAATTGTTAAGAAAATAACTATTAATGTATTGTATTTTTTAAAAAAATATTTAAAGATACTCTCAAAATCTAACACCCTTACTACTTGAGTCAATCCCAACTCATTAAAAATTTCCCTAATGAAATAAATAAAAAAGTCCAATATATAATAAAATATACGTGTTATGTTATATGCTATGCTTTAATATTCACACTCTTATCATGCAATATTGATCATGTCTCATTATCCTTTGACCATTGGATCAATTATTTGTGTTTTAAAATAATAAAATTAAGAAATCGACAAATAATATCGTATCAACATAGTAAATAAGACCGAGACGATTACTTAATATATAAATTTTCTATAAAATAGCTCATGATTGTAAAAAATATAATAAATAAATAAATTAAAAGGCGATTTTCAGTGTCTGATCTGATTGTCTAAAATACTTGAAATGATTAGACATCACGATGGGAGAGAATAAAATAAATAAAAAGATATGAAGCATCGCCATCCGCTTCTCATATCGATCAACTTCAATATAATGAATAAGGGCTGGGTTCGGAGGTTGAGATATATCTCGTCCTCTCATCTCCATATTTAAATATTTAAATATAAATATTATTTAATTTTTAATTTTTATCTAATTATTATAATTTTTTTTAATTTTTAAATAAAACATTAAAAAATTAATTTTTTTAAATTTTAAAATAAAAAATTATATAAAAAAATATATTCTAATAATATTTTAACTTTATAATATTTTCATTTCTTAAAATTCTATAAAACACTTTAACTCAAATATTTTTATTATTATTCATAAATTTTTTTTATCTCAACTCATTCCGTAAACAAAGAAGTGTTAGTGGTCCTCATGTGGGGGTTCCACTGTCCATTGTGACCTGTTCAAAGTTCACGCTCACTCAATGCAAGGTTCATTTGAGTATTTAATGTTTCCATAAATTTATTTGAGTACTTATAAATTTTGTATAAAAAAATATTCAATATAATTATAAGGTGTACAAGCATGGTACACTCATTTAAAAATAAAAAATAAATATAAAATCTACATAAAGAAGTAAAAACTTATTTTTTGATATCTATATCTCCTGGATTATGACTTTTGAGATAATTTTTTTAAGAAAAACTTTACTAACCATCCCATATACTATACATCATACATCTTTTATTATTTTTTTTCCATGAAAAGTGTGTATAATATATATGATGAGTAGAACAATTCAATTAATTTCATAAGAATAAAAAAAAAAAATTAATTTTTTATTATTATATAATGTGTGGTTTGACACAATATATGATATGTGGTGTAAAAATATTTAAATATAATTATAAAAAGAGTTGTAGATTTATCACTTTCTAATTAAATTTAAATCACTCAAATTATATTAAGTGATATAATTCAATTTATAAAAAAATTATAAATTTAAATTTTTATAAATCAAATCTAGTCACCTAATAATGTAGATGGTATTATTCTTAAAAAATTATTTTTTTAATAATAAATATTATTAGTTTTTAGAAAAGTATGTGACGTTTATATAATCAATAACTATATATTACTAAAACAAATGCTTTAATTATAACTTTTTTCTTAATAAATTAGTGTAATTTGATGTAATAATTATAAAATTATATATATTATAAAACAAATCTAATAAATTATGTAAAGTAACCTTAATTTATAAATTTAATTTTATAAAATATTTTGTTACTGCCACATTCTCAAGACAAATAATTGCTACGTACTAAAAAGGTTCTCTCTACTGTGAAGCATGTGGTTGACGTACAAATTTGTGGCCCCACGTCGCGTAAATTCCGTAGCATTTACGATTAATAATTACATATCCACACGTTTTTTTTACGTGGGAAATCTTTGCATTTATCCCCAAAAATACCCTCTCAAGTTTTGAATCTACGCATTCTTTTTAAAATGAAAATAATACTATGCCCTCTCGTTTGTTTCTTTAATTTGATTATTTATGTATTTTATTTTATTTTTTAATTATTTTTATTTAATAGTTAAAGAAGTGATTATTAGAGTAATAGTATTTTTTTAATTTTTTAAAAAATATTTAAAGATATTTAATAAATATTGAAAAGAAAAAGTAAATAAAAAAAAGAGTTTTACTATGTGCAAGTAAATTTGCGTACCAATTTTCGTACTAATATTGTTACCTTTATATTCTAAATTTAAATTAGTATTGTTTTTAATAAAATCTACTTTCTGACCAATCATATTGAATGAGTGCGCGTATTAGTACGCAGAATTACTTACAATTAAATTTTTTCATAAAAAAAAATATTATTTACACTAAGACACGCCAGTGGTCAAACCTAGGCAACATAGTAGCAGTATCCTTTTAAAAATATAATAAACATTATTAAAAGTGAGTTTTTTTTTAAGTGAGTCATTAATTTATCTATTTTCTAAAAAAATGTTCAGAATTTGTATAAAAATCATTTTCCTATAATTAATCAAAGAGAAAGTGTAGAAAGTGTATCGTGAGAAAGAGAGTAATGTATATAGTAAACATTATAAGATTTATTATATCTTAAATGATAACATATAGTATTTATTATTGACCGTATAAATCTTTTAAAAATGTATAAAAATTTAAATGTAGTAAGATTTATTTGATAAACCTATCTCTTGTATTTTAAATCTTAAAATTCATATACAAAGTATATTAAAAAATATTTATAAAACTTGTTTATTAACACGCTCGAAACAAATGTAAAATCCTTCTTCATCAATTAATATACAAATCATTATTAGTATTTTAATTTTTTTTTATAACTATAACAAAATAAAATATTGAACTTAAAAGTCTAAACTCAAATCTAAGGCATAAATACTATTTATTTTTTACAATATTTAATAACTCTATTTTAAATAAAATATATTTTATAAAATAAGGATACTCTTAATATTTATATTCCTATTAAACACACATATTAAAAAAATATTATATCTTAGATAGATGATATTTATAGTAATGTCGCATATTTATTTTAAAAGAGTGAATTAATATAAAAAAATGATTTTTTAATAATAAAATTTATTTTTTTTAAAAAAATATATACGGTTGTTTTTATAAATAAGATAGAATAAAAATTAAAAATTAAATAAAATGTTATTAGAATAAAAATTTTATATTATATTATAATAATTAAATTAGATGTACGAGATGAAAAATTTTGTGAACGTGAATTTACGTAATCCATCACTTCATATAGCATTATTCTTAACGGAAACAAAAGCAGGGCCACCGCTATAAAATCCGCACTCATCCGCCACACGTCTGCTATATACCCTCTCTCTCTCTATGTAAGCTGGCACCGAATAGACTCGTCCATCCACTTGTATTCGCTCTCCCTCTCTCTCTCTCTGACATTTGTTTTTCCGATTGTACGGCCCGGTCGAGACTCGAACCGGAGAAGCAAGAATAAAGAAGGAAGAAGTGAAAACGGTTAGTCGTCGGAGATGTCTGGCACGTGTGGTGGTGATTCGGGTGGTGCGGGAGAGATCATGCTGTTCGGGGTGAGGGTGTTGGTGGACGCCATGAGGAAGAGCGTGAGTATGAACAATCTGTCTCAGTACCAACTGCATCCGCAGGCGGAGGGTTTTATGGTTAACAACGGTATCAACCTCAATAACAACAGCAAAGAAGAGGTGGCCGCAGCAGCAACTGCTGCAGCTGCCGGCGGTTATGCATCCGCAGACGACGCCGTTCCCAGTTCTCGCGCCAGCCGTGACCGCGAGCGCAAGCGAGGTCTGATTCAGATCAACGGTCACAAACATACATACGCTTCTTAATCTCTCTCTTTTTTCTTTCATTGCCAAAATAATTGATTTCTCTGTTTTTCTGTATTTTAATTTGCTCGAATTGGAAGCTAATGCTAATTTTCTAGCTCAGAAAGATCATCAAACTATTTTTAATTGATAAATCCTACTTCATTCATTTATTTATATGATTGTTTTACTTTTACCCCAAAATTATGCAGTATTTGATTTGTTTGAAGAAAATTTTTGTTTTGTTTAGTATCTTGGGGTTTTTCGGTTTTTTTTGGGGGGGTTGGGGGGGGGGGGGGGGGNTTTTGGGGATAATGGATTATAACATACATACATATATATGTTATGCAGGGGTTCCGTGGACGGAGGAAGAGCACAAGCTATTCCTGCTGGGTTTGCAGAAAGTAGGGAAAGGAGATTGGAGAGGTATATCGAGAAACTTCGTCAAGACCCGCACGCCGACGCAGGTCGCCAGCCACGCTCAGAAATACTTTCTCCGCCGCAGCAACCTCAACCGCCGTCGCCGCCGAACCAGCCTCTTCGATATCACCACCGATTCGGTAAAGTTTTATTTCCACTGTTCTCATATTCTTTCTCTGTCCGTGGGTTTGGTTCCTGAGACAATAATTTTCTATTTTGAATAACTTTTTAATTTCTTCTCGTAACGATTTCTTGTAGAGGTGGAGAAGTTGACCTGATTTGGGGCAAACAGTTTTCAGCTTTCTATTTTCACAAAAGAAAAAAATCAAATGGGATGCTAGAACTTTATTTTTCTACTTCTTTGACAATTGCCTATGTAATTTTTTTTAATTGTTTTTGTCTTATGATTTTTTCCTCGGTTTTCTGTTTTGATCCATTTTTGTAGTTGAGAAAACGCAGAGGAAAACCGAACTGAATAGAATTATAACTTTCCAAAAACCGAACTAAATGTTTTTGGTGGTCTTGGTTTCTTACTTGCCGATGTTGATCCTATTCATTCAAGGGCAAGTAGTCGGTCAATCAGGGACATTCTTAACTTGAATTTTCTTGTGTTTTCCCCCTAAAAGAAGGTGTCTTAATTTCTTAGCATTTTCCTACATTTTCTCAACGACTAACCAAAAAAATTTAAAACCAAGATTTTCATGACGGTTTTCCCAATTCCGTGTATCAGGTCACGGCAACTCCAATGGAAGAAGTACTGGGGCATCACCAAGATACTATCTCGCAGTCACACCCATTGCCATCTCCACCACCGGTCAATACTTGCAATTTTAGTGTGTTTCCAGTGATTCCTGCTTTTCCGGCAGCAGTTCCGGTCCCCATTATCAGCCCATTGGAAAACCTAAATCTAGGACAGGGAAATGCAGCTGCGTTATCGAAGCTCGTCCGTCCGATCCCTGTCCACATGGCTCCTCATGCTTTAACGCTTTCTGACCTTAGCTTGAAAAATATGAAGTCGGCTACCGATCCCCCACTGCTGACGCAAAAGTCATCTTTGCCATCTGGGCAAAGGGAGTCGCCATCAAGGCACTCAGCTTTTCAGGAAATGTCAAGCTTCAACAATGGTGATAGCATAATCACTGTAGCCTGATGAAAAATGGAAAATGGTTCATAATTAGAGCAGATGGGTTAGATAAATTTATCTCTAATTGGTTAGAGAAGACAAGGTAATTAGATGACAGTTTGATCATAGTTTGTTTTGTATAGACCCTAAAAAGAACTGTCAGTCCTTTTCTGCTTGCTGGTTTATGCGATTATCGTAGATTCTTTTTTTTTTTTTGGCTGTTTTCTGTTGTAGTTGATGTAACTGAAAATAATAAGGGCTTCATTGGCAGGTGATTGTGGGTCTACCCTCAAGTTTCTAGTGGTTTTTATGGCTATTCTGGTTTTTGTTTCTTTTTTTATGACGGGTGGAGAGGCATTTTCTTCCCCTTTTGGGTGATGGGGACACAAATACATTAATATTTTGTGAAAGTGGATTGAGTTGAAACTCAATAATGGATCATGGTAGGTCTTGTGGTATTATTAGTGCTGTGATGTGGGTCATACAATTTTTTAAGGCTTTTATTGGAAGTAATAGTTTAAAAATGGGTGGAGGGGTTTTTGTTTTCACTACTTAAATTAAAAGGTTGGGGGGGGGGGGGGGGGGGGGGGGGGGGGNTGAAAGGATCGTTTGTCAATTGTAAAAGATAAGAAAAGGGTCTATGATAAGTGACTTTTTCCAGTTTTGAAAATAATCTACGGGCACAATTGTTTCAGATTTTTACTGTTCCTCAACTGTTTAAATATAGTTAATTTTTTTTAAAGTTTTGTCTGTACACTAATTTTGCGTATTTGTGAGTACATAATTAAATTATTTATCAAGTGAAAATACTAAGATGTAAATGAAAGTAAAATGTAAAATGCATTTTCAAATCTCCTCTCTCTCAACCTCCTCTTCTTTTTCTTCTCCTCCACCTCCTTCTCCTCTTCCTCGTATTTTCAGTTTTTGACTTTTCCTCTGACGTCTTAATGTTTAGTTGTGGAACCATGGCCACTTGTGGTCGCGGTTCCTTCGCTCAAACCGNCTTAGTTGTGGAACCATGGCCACGAATGGCCATGGGTTTGCGAACAAACCCATAGCCATTTGTGGTCGCGGTTCCTTTGCTCAAACCGTGGTCTTGCCATGTGTCGTGGCGGTATTTTAAATTTTTTGCCATGTCACTGTACGTACTTTGTAATTTGTTAGCTTTGTTGTTGGATGATACATTTGTAGATTTTTGGGATGGATTTGTAGACTTGATGTTGTCATTCGACTGTTTTGAATTTTTGTTGTTTTCCATCGTGGATGGACGAACCAGGGTGCCAATTCGCCTCCAGGCATGTGGTCGAGGCCCGTGGGGGGCCGGATTTCGAGGGACAAACCCCAACCCCGGCCCATGGGGGCAGGGTGAAAGAAGCAGGCACCCCCGCCTTGCGGGTGCAGGTAGCACCCCTAATAGTTCGCACTAATTAATTATATCTGCAATTAAGTTTTTTTTAAAGTATGTAATACAGTTGCAATCAAGTATGTCTATGGTGTCATTTTCATACATACGTCATAAAAGTATTTATATAGAGACATTTACTAATCATTTTGTTTTAAATAATTTAATCAATTACTTCTAAAATCATTCAAGTCTTCAAGACATTAGTTATTTATATGATATAATCGACAGTTATATAATTATAAATGAGAAAATATATTAAATCTACATTTAAAAGTGTTGCCCAAATGACTAATACAAGAGGGGGTGAATTGAGTTGTATTTAAAAATCTACAATTATAAACCAAATATACAACATAAAATACGATGCAGCAGTAAAAATAAAGAGTAAGGGTAAAAGGAAGTAAACTCAATATTTTAACTAGGTTCAACCTCACTGCCTACGTCCTGGACTCAAGCTACCCCTTGGTGATTCACAAATTCACTATAAAATCTCCTTCAGGTAGAGATAGAAACCTATTACACTTTTGAGCAATACCGCTACAAAAAATCCGTGTAGAACACCTTCTACACTTGCAATTACTTTACACGTGGTGATTCAACGTCTATTCCCTGTGTAGAATACCTTTTACACACACAAAGGTTATACACACCCTTTTACTGATACAAGAGCTGATAGTGAGTAGGTTATCAGAAAACACTCCTCAATGAGTAGAATAATAACAATACAATGCAAAACTATATCGGTCTCAAAATAAACAAGAGTTAAGACTCAATGCTTAGAGAAGAGAAATTGAAAGTTTTGAATGAATGTTGTAAAACTTACACCTCATGAAGGTTCTTATAGAATTTGTTCCGCTAGATTATTTTTCACAAGTTTTCACTGTTTGGTTGTATCTTGCATTAAGTTTTGATGATCTTTTTTGATGTCTCCAAATGCCACGTGTCTTGAACATTCACTTATCTAAAAATCATTTATTTTGCTTATGGAGGGCTTTATGCATACCTACAAAAACAATGAAAATAGTTTTTCTTGATACTCAAGTTCTTTGGATCATTTATTTATTAGTATTAGAAGAAATAAGATTTTTAAATACCCATATGGCCCTAATAGCATTGTATGTTTTATTCTAATAGGACAAACATGATAATTATGACTATTTCTATTACAAAAATTATAAATTGCATGTGACATATACGAAGAACTTGAGTTATTATAATAGTATTTTTCTTTGAAAAATTTACTTTTATAGAAAGAATTTTGAACATTGAACTTTGATTTAAAATGATTATCAAAGAAGTTTTTATAAGATTTGTATTTTTTTTTTGCATGTATCCCAAGCCCACCTCGTCAAAAAACATTTTTAACTACCAAGAAATTTTTCAAAATTTCTTTTTCCATTTGTAAAGTTTTCAACAATCTTTTCTAAATCAGTTACTTTATTTTTTAACTCATGATTTTCATTTTGTGAAACGATATTTTCTTCTCTTAAAACATCAATTTTGTTTGTTAAAGAAGAATTTTTCTTTTTTAAGGTAAAATATTTGATACTCAATTTCTCAAGTTCCTCATATACTTCTTCCAAGACATTTTGCCATTCATCATGTGAAGGACTTTCAATATTGTCAAGATCTGTTACCTCAATATCATATTTTGCCATAAGACAAAGATTTGTAGATTCTTCATTGCTTGTTTCGTTGTCTAAGCTACTTGAATCATCATCTCATGTAGCTTTCATTACTTTTTTGCCCTTGTTTCGATCTTTCTTTAGTAGAGGACAATCCGGTTTGATATATCCAGACTTATTGTATTTGTAACAAGTTAAAGAGTTATTTTTACCTGTATCTTTTTTTAAAAACGTTTTGAAGGATTTCCTTGAAGGAGATTTATTTTTTTTCTAAGTCTTTTAATTTTTTTTTTTTATCATTGCAACTTCTTCATCTTTGTCATCACTTTCTTCATCTTCATCACTTTTGCTTTAATGATGAACAACTTTAAGTGCCAGGCTTTTCTTCTTCTTCTCATCTTTTCAATGTGTACTCATGGGTGGTAAGTGACTCGATGAGTTCATTTATTTTGAGTTTCTTGAGGTCTCTAGCTTCAAGAATCGTCGTCACTTTTGATTCCCAGCGTTTTGGCAGAATGTTGATAATTTTTCTTGCTATTTCCAAACTGGAATAAACCTTGCCGAGACCTGTCAAGCTGTTTATAATGTTAGTAAAACGAGTGTACATAGTAGAAATAGATTCATCATTATTCATTGTAAACATTTCATATTCATGAGTAAGAATATAAATTTTTGATTCCTTAACTTGCGAAATTCCTTCATAAGTAACTTTCAAGTTATCCCAAAATTCCTTTGCCTTCTTTCAAGTCATCATTCTATTGAATTCATTCCCATGGAGAGCATTATATAGGAGATTCATAGTTGTTGACTTCAATGTTATAATTCTATCGTCTTCACGATCGAACTTTTTTTCTTCCTTTTCGACATTTACTCCATCAACAACTTTTGTTGGGATATAAAATCCATTTACAACGTATCTCCAAATTTTTCGACCTTGAAATCGAAGAAAAATTCTCATTCTAACTTTTCAAAATTTGTAATTGTTTCCGCAAAATAGTAGAGGCCAACTGCTAGATTGACCTTCACCAAATGTAGCTGTAATGTTAGCGATAAGATTTTAACTTGAAAGATAATTAATTTTATAAAAAGGAGCCATCGCTTTAGTACCAATTGTTACCAAGATGATTAGCACAAAAGGAGGGTGAATTGAGTTGTATTTAAAAATCTGTAATTATAAACCAAATATACAATATAAAATATGAATAAAATACGATGCAATAGTAAAAATAAAGAGTAAGGGTAAAAGGAAGCAAACTAAGTATTTTTACGAGGTTTAGCCCCACTGCCTACGTCCTCGACTCAAGCTACCACTTGAGGATTTACAAATTCACTATCCAATCTCCTTCAGGTTGAGATAGAAATCTATTACACCTTTGAGCAATATTGCTACAAAAAATTCGTGTAGAACACTCTCTATACTTGCAATCACCTTACACGTGGTGATTCAACGTCTAGAACATCTTTTACACATACAAGGGTTATATACACCCTTTTACTGATATAAGAGCTGATAGTGGGTAGGTTATCAGAAAATACTCCTCAATGAGTAGAATAACAACAATACAACGCAAAACTATATTTGTCTCAAAATGAACAAGAGTTAAGGCTCAATGCTAAGAGAAGAGAGATTGAAAGTTTTGAATGAATGTTGTAAAACTTGCAATAATATGTTCTAAATTTGAAGATCTTAAATGAGCTATTTATAAGTATATGAGACTTCATTTTCAAATTTAGAAAGATTCACATGTCAAAGACAACATCATTCACTTTTCAAAATTTTCAAATCAAAGTTTTACTTTTTGCAATTGTCAAAGACAACATCATTCACCTTTCAAAAAATTCAAATCAAAGTTTCTTATTCAAAGATAATATCATTTAGTTTTGAAAAGTTTCAAACAAAACATGTACATGTGAAAGATAACAATCAATCGTCTTTCAAAGTTTAAAAATTCAAACTTTTAATCATCAAATACTTCTAAGAGTTGACTGAGTACTTACACCTCATGAAGATTCTCATAGAATTTGTTTCGCTAGATTATCTTTTACAAGTTTTCACTGTTTGGTTGCATCTTGCATTAAGTTTTGATGATCTTTCCTGATGTCTCCAAATGTCACGTGTCATGAACATTCACTTATCTAAAAATCATTTGTTTTTGTTTATGGAGGACTTTATGCAAACCTACAAAAACAATTAAAATGATTTTTCTTGATACTCAAGTTCTTTGAATCCTTCATTTATTAGTATTAGAATAAACAAGATTTTTAGATATCTATATAGCCCTAATAGTCATTGTATGTTTTATTATAATAGGACAAACATGATAATTATGACTATTTCTATTACAAAAATTATAAATTGCATGTTACATATACGAAAAACTTGAGTTATTATAATAGTATTTTTCTTTAAATAATTTACTTTTATAAAAAGAATTTTGAACACTGGACTTTGATTTAAAATGATTATCAAAGAAGTTTTTATAAGATTTGTATTTTTGTTTTGGCATGTATCCCGAGCCCACCTTGTCAAAAAACATTTTTGACTACCAAGAAATTTTTCAAAATTTCTTTTTCCATTTGTAAAGTTTTCAACAATCTTTTCTAAATCAGTCAGTTTATTTTTCAACTCATGATTTTCATTTTTCGAAACGATGTTTTCTTTTCTTAAAACATTAATTTTGTTTGTTAAAGAAAAATTTTTCTTTTTTAAGGTAAAATATTAGATACCCAATTTCTTAAGTTCCTCATATACTTCTTCCAAGACATTTTGTCATTCATCATATGAAAGATTTTCAATATTATCAAGATCTATTACCTCAGTGTCATATTTAGCCATAAGACAATGATTTGCAAATTCTCCCTTGCTTGCTTCGCTGCCTAAGTTGCTTGAATCATCATCTCATGTAGCTTTCATTGCTTTCTTGCCCTTGTTTCGATCTTTCTTTAGTAGAGAACAATCCAGTTTGATATATCCAGGCTTATTGTATTTGTAACAAGTTAAAGATTCTATATATACTATATATATACAACCGAGAAAGGGCGTTTCAAGGAAGCTCCAAGAAGTGATAGGTGTTTCTGTGAGGTTGTTTTCTTCACGTAGCAGGGCTGCATGGCAGTTAAGGACGTAGAGACAATTCGATGTCCCTACACTGAAGTTGTCTCTATGGTTCCTCAGCCTATTCCAGAGATGCCCATCGCGTATCGTGGGCCAAAATATGTGGATGGAGAACTCTGCTTTCAATTTTATTAAGAGGAGATTGCTCAATCTACTGAACCTTTCTGGTTCTCTATTGTCCTAAAATTTCTAAAACAGAGACCTTCATTAGACCTTATCCGATCTTTGATCAAGAACCGTTGGGGATTATCATGCATGCCGATTTTTTCTTCCATGAGGAGACCAAGAAATGTTTTCATCCGGTTGTCAAATGAATAAGATTTCTTGAAAGCCCTTTCTCGTGAAACCTGTGAGGTAAACAGATCATTATATCGGGCTTTTCACTGGAAGCCTGATTTCAATGAAGATGAGGAACTTTTGCTAGTTCCGGTTTGGATTTTACTGCCAGGGCTTCCTCTGAATTACTACCATGAATCTTTCCTAAAGATTCTTACTGCTCCAATAGGCCGTTACATTTGAAGGGATAACTCTACGAAATGTGCTACTCGTACTGACGGTGCACGCTTGTGTTTGGAGATGGATGTTGCTAAGGATCCAATTAATTATTTCTGGATTGGGATGCCAGGGGTGGGAAGAAAATAAGAAGTGATATATGAAATGCTTTCGGCGTTTTGCTCTAGGTGTAAGGTACAAGGCCATAATGTACGTACGTGTCGTTTAAAGATTCAAAATAATGGAGAGAAAGCATGGGTCCGTAATGATGCAAAAGATATGGATTTTGGAAAAACAGAGAAAGTTTCTGGGCTGAAAGATATTGATAAAGGTAAAGGTGTTATGGTTGTTTCTGGCAATAATGAAGGTAATTCGATGGAGATGGCAAATCCACAAATTGAGGTATTGGAGGATCATGTTCTTCCTAATGAAGATGGTCTAAAGGATGGATAGTTTGGCCCTACACAAGACGCAAAAATGGTCAGCATAAGTGAGGATAAACAAAGTGAAGAGCAAATGGCAAAGGAAAGGGGTTACAAAGTGGAGGACGTTGAGGATGATTTATTAGATGACCCTATGGAAAACAATGAGGTAGCTCTGGAAATAGAGAACGTGACTAGAAAATCTGGGGAGGAAAACATAACAATAAGTGATACTATTTCAGAACTTGATATGGAAGTAAATATTGAAAACTTTTCAAAGCAAAACGACTATTCCACTGAAAATGAGGGAGTGGAAGTCAAGAAAAAATGTGTTCGGAAAACTTTTGATAAAGCCCGTAGTTCGACTAGGGTGTTAGCCCGTCCTAGTAAATTTTCCTTATGATTGGTCCGGTTTTAGCATGGACTATTCGTGGTCTCGGAACCTCTAGGGATAGATTAAAAAAATTGGTGATGAAAAGGAAATAAAAAATTGTTGCGTTAATGGAACCATTTGTAGCGACTGATAAGATACAAGATTTGTGTCTTAGTTTATGTATGGATAAGTTTATCACAAATGAAAGGGAGGCTGGGAAAAATTTGGGTGTTATAGCAAGACGACATTTTAGTTCAGACTGTTTTATGTAGCGAGCAGTTCATCTTACTTAAGCTAGCAGCGGGTTCTACAAATATTCTTTGTTGTTTTGTATATGCGAAGTGCAATATGGTTGGGAGAAGAGATCTTTGAGAGCACTTAAACGCCCAGGTGATTGGTTCGGAACCTTGCTTTATTGTAGGTGATTTTAATATTATTAGAAAGGATTTGGAACGAAGGGGTGGTAGACCTCAACCAAGAGCAGCCATGGCAGATTTTAATTCCTGGATTCAACACTGTGATTTGATTGAAATGAGATCTTTGAGAAGAAGATTCTACTGGTGTAATGGGCAGAGTGGACTGTTGAGAAGTTGGGCCAAATTAGATAGGTGCTTATTGAATACTAGCTGCTTAACGAGCTTTTCGAATGCGTCTCTTAGTTATTTGCCAAGGTGTACATCGGATCATTCTCTTATGTGCATGGCATTTCAGGAATGGGATTCAGGTATTGAACAAGAACTTGTGAGTAAGCATGTGGAGTTAGTAGATTGGAGGCGCTGAAAAGAGATTAGATTATTACAAATGGCGAAAATTAAATGGAGTGCTGAAGGAGACCAAAATTCAAAATTTTTCCATGCTCATTTAGCTTACAAGAGGAACAAAGGAGTCATGGAGATGCGACTTCAAGATGGAACTTATTTGCGTACTCCTGAAGAGATTCATTTAGAAGTGGTTAATTATTTTTCTGCTTTTTTACAGAAGGAGGCTCATGAGATTTCTCCAGATTTAGGCCATCTCATTTCACCGGTTATTACAGTGGAGGAAAGTGCAGCTATATGTGCTATTCCTTTGATTGAAGAAGTGAAATGTGCATTGGACTCTATTCCTTCTAATAGTACCCCGGGCCTCGATGGTTTTGGAGCGAGTTTTTTTAAAAGTGTTTGGGATATTATCAAAATAGACAGCATGGTAGCGATAGCAGAATTTTTCTGATATGGTAAATGGCCTCTTTTATATTCTTCTTCTTATGTGGTATTGATTCCGAAAATGGATTCGCCAACTGGCTTCGATAAATTTTGACCAATAAGCCTTTGTTCAGTGTTCTACAAAATTTGTTCCAAGGTGATTGTAAATCGTTCGGCATTTTTTCTTCCATAAATGATATTGCTTGAATAAGGTGCTTTTATCCCTAGTAGAAGCATATTTGAAAATATAAGTCATACTTAGAAAATGACTCACTCAATTAACAATAAGATACATGGCGGGAATGTGATTTTAAAAGTAGATATGGCCAAAACTTATGACTGTGTAGATTGGGACTTCCTTTTAAAGGTGCTTAGAGCTTTTGGATTTTCAAATACAGTTTGTGGTTTGATTGCCGAGTGGATATCTATGCCTTGGTATTCTATCTTAATGAATGGTATAACGAAATGTTTTTTCCAAAGTGGACGGGAATTGCGGCAAGGGGACCCTTTGTCATCGTATTTGTTCATTATTTTGCAAGAAACATTATCTCGGCTCATTAAGCAAAGTGTTGAGGATAAGAGTTTTTGTCAGTTTTCACAAGCTCGAGGGACTAGTTTGATATCTCACTTAATGTATGCAGATAATGTGGTCATTTTCACAAATGGAAGTAGGAATTCAATTTGATGTATGTTAAAAATATTGGAAACATATGAGAATTGGACTGGTCAATTGATTAACAAAGAAAAAACAGCTATGTTTCTATTGAACAAAATTTCTACTACTAGGAAAAGAAATCTGAAGAGATTGATGGGTTTCTTGGAAGGAAAATTCCCTTTTAAATATTTGGAAGTACCCATTGTTACTGGCAAACTAACAATTGCTAGAGGGGTTGTTGATAAAGGTGCATAAAAAATTAGTGGGTGGAAAATGAGACTTTTATCGGGAGGGGGTAGAGTGATTCTATTGAGGCATGTACTATCAAGCATGGCTATGCATCTTCTTGCGGTCTTGCAGCTCCCAAATTAGATTACTTTGGCTTTAAATCGTCTTATGAGCTCCTTCTTTTGGGGGGGAAAAAGATGGAAAAGGAAAGAAAAAATGAGTGGCCTGGGAAAAAATTTGTAGGCCAATAGAAGGAGGGTTGGGAATTCGAACTCTTGAGGAGATGCAAAAAGCTTTATAGGTAAAATTTGCTTGGAAACTAATGTATGAGAATTCGCTTTGGGCAAATTTTTTCCTGAAAAAATATGTTGGAAATAAACCATTCATGTTACTTGGGCCTCTAAAGGGTACATGTTTTTGGCGTATGATTGCAAAAAACATTCCTACTATGTTGAATTGCACCAAATGGAGGGTAACAAATGACAATATTTTTTTTTTCTAGTATGATAAATGGTTGGAGAAGGGTTCTCTTGCTGAAAATTTCCAAGTGGTTGAGCAGCCTCTTTTAAAAGTTAGAGACTATGTTTTGGAAAATGGTTTGGATATGACACTCTTAGAAAGGTTGGTGGGTAATGAGATGACAGAAAATATTAGCAATATGATAGCAAAAGGTAAAGAGGGAGGCGACATTATCTGGACCAAAATTGAGAGTGGTATTTGTACAACTAAATCAACTTGGGAGTGTATTCGGGTAATAGGTCCTAAGTTGGAGGGGCATAAATGGAATCAAATCAAATTCTACCAAATATATATTCGGAGGCCACTATAGATACTGGTATTGCAAGTACATCTTATACAACTGGCTCAAGAATAACTCATATAGGAAGTGTGCAGGAAGTTGGCTTGATACGGCTCGACACTTCGCTCGAGCCAGAGAAGTTGGCTTGATGTGTGCTCGACGTGATACTCGAGCGAAGCCTTCCAGAGAGGTCCGCTCGATGCGCGCTCCACTCAGAGCTCGAGCGAACTCAAGTAGAGAGGTCCGCGCGATGGTTGCTCGACTCACTGCTCGAGCGAACTCAGGCAGAGTGCACCGCTCGATGTCCGCTCGATGTGCCGTTCGAGAGAAATTCTGAAAGTTAACCTGCGCTCGACTCTCGCTCAATCCTTTGCTCGAGCCAATGTTCCAGAAACTCAAATCTCAGTGTTTTAAGCGCCGTGGATCAAAGGGGCTATAAATAGAACATCTTGTTCTATTCTTTGTGTGGAGAAAATAGAGCAAAAATCCTAGTTACTTCCAAGAGCCATTGAGAGAACATTTTCCCCACCTTGTGAATCTCTCTTGGACAAACATATATCCACCACACCACACACAAGATCAAACCTCATACAAGTCCATCGAAGTGAACGTGTTTTATTGGCCGGAAGGTTTCCGGAGTTGCTGTTGATAGAGGTTCTCGTGGGATGCTATAGAAAGGTCGGAGTTCCGACACTGCATGCTTGTAGAGATTGAATGGGTCACTCGTGGTGTTGCATATCAAGTTTAGGAACTTCAAAAGTTTTGTAAATGTCACTAAATTAGTTGTAACAACTAAAGTTTCTATAGTGGATTTGAGGTGGTGTCTTACACCCGAAGTGGTTTTAGATTTTGAAGAGGTTTTTCAAATGAGTTCCACTCCGTGAACAAATCTCTGTGTTGATTATCTGTGTGATTGGTTTCATAGTTTATTTGCTTGCTTGTCAATATTTTTGTTAGACCAGAAAAATCGATCTACACCTATTTACCCCCTCTAGGTGTTGTGTTGAGTAGAACNTATATATTCGGAGGCCACTATAGATACTGGTATTGCAAGTACATCTTATACAACTGGCTCAAGAATAACTCATATAGGAAGTGTGCAGGAAGTTGGCTTGATACGGCTCGACACTTCGCTCGAGCCAGAGAAGTTGGCTTGATGTGTGCTCGACGTGATACTCGAGCGAAGCCTTCCAGAGAGGTCCGCTCGACGCGCGCTCCACTCAGAGCTCGAGCGAACTCAAGTAGAGAGGTCCGCGCGATGGTTGCTCGACTCACTGCTCGAGCGAACTCAGGCAGAGTGCACCGCTCGATGTCCACTCGATGTGCCGTTCGAGAGAAATTCTGAAAGTTAACCTGCGCTCGACTCTCACTCAATCCTTTGCTCGAGCCAATGTTCCAGAAACTCAAATCTCAGTGTTTTAAGCGCCGTAGATCAAAGGGGCTATAAATAGAACATCTTGTTCTATTCTTTGTGTGGAGAAAATAGAGCAAAAATCCTAGTTACTTCCAAGAGCCATTGAGAGAACATTTTCCCCACCTTGTGAATCTCTCTTGGACAAACATATATCCACCACACCACACACAAGATCAAACCTCATACAAGTCCATCGAAGTGAATGTGTTTTATTGGCCGGAAGGTTTCCGGAGTTGCTGTTGATAGAGGTTCTCGTGGGATGCTATAGAAAGGTCGGAGTTCCGACACTGCATGCTTGTAGAGATTGAATGGGTCACTCGTGGTGTTGCATATCAAGTTTAGGAACTTCAAAAGTTTTGTAAATGTCACTAAATTAGTTGTAACAACTAAAGTTTCTATAGTGGATTTGAGGTGGTGTCTTACACCCGAAGTGGTTTTAGATTTTGAAGAGGTTTTTCAAATGAGTTCCACTCCGTGAACAAATCTCTGTGTTGATTATCTATGTGATTGGTTTCATAGTTTATTTGCTTGCTTGTCAATATTTTTGTTAGACCAGAAAAATCGATCTACACCTATTTACCCCCTCTAGGTGTTGTGTTGAGTAGAACTACTACTTTTTCAATTTCTTTATAATTAATAATTATGGACTATAGACTATAGTTATAGTGATTTAGTTTAGTTATCAATTTATAATTATATAATTATATTGATGATGTTACATTATTAATTGTTACTAACTTAAAAAATGTGAATGTATTATAAATTATAATTTATGATAGTATATTAGTATAACATTAATTGGTAATTACATATTTAAAATTTTATATTGTAAATGAGGATAGGTTAGATGAAAATTACATAATTTAATATACAATTATTATATAAAATAATATATTTATAAAAATAAAAATAATAATAGTGGGGTTCGGTCCGGTCTGAAAATTCCCCACCCTGGGACCGGACCGAAGACTGAATTATCTTTAATCTATGGACCGAGACCGGCCATTTTATTTTCGATCCGGTCGGTCCGGACCGGACCGGTTCAGTTAGGTCAGTTTCTCCGGTTCGGACCGATCGTCTTACAGGCCTAGTGAGAAGCACAACCAAACAATTAGAGCTTGTAGCTCAAGCGCTGCCAGGCATCAAGTTAAGAAAGTAGAATTCTCCATCAACCAACTCAACAATGAGATGCAGCACACCCCTTCCCGTCACGATTTCTAGCTGACATCGTAGTCCACAAGTTAAGACTTTACAAAAATCGCAAATGGGGGCTTAATTCCCTTTAGTGAGAATGTGTAGGGATCGCTTGAATGATTTCATAACCCTCTTATTTTTTAATTGTTATATTTTGCTGCATCACTATGATGGGGTGTTTGATGGGAGAGCCCCACCCATTGATTTTGTGTCTTGTAATCTATGTTTAATATGTATACAAACCTTGCTTAGGAAAAAAAGCGGTTTACCTCATATAATTATTTGGCAAGATGCTTGGTAGGATGAAGAGAATCATTGAATGCTCTTCATATGGTGGCCTAGTCTTCTCCTATCAGCATCGCTTCGTCGTACGTATTACTTCGCTTCATTATCATGAAGAGTTTATGTGTATGACTGGCTCTAGCACAAACTATTGATGTTCACAATTCATAGGAGTTCATTTTGCACTGCTGTCTTTAGCATAAATATAACATAAAGAGTATATTTCCTATTCCATCATGAGGAAGGAGTTCATTGTGTATTACCAACTCCAGCACAAACTTTTCATATTCATTTCATATTGAGTAATTCTAGATACAACCATGAAATGCGTAAACATCGCATAATTACTTTAAAAAAGAGTGAGATCCACTATTAAAAAATTAATTTTTTTTTATGAGTCCATGTTTTTTTCACTTTTTTCAAAATGATTACGTGGCGATTACACAATTCACGGTTGTAAATATATTTTCTATGTTGGAATATGTTTATTGTCTTCATAAAGAGTTTGTGTGGAGAATACCTAACAAAATACTAAATAATTAAGCATATATATGGAAAAAAAACATGGTGCATCTAGTTCTCACAACCAAAATTGTCTTCTTTGACATAGATCAAAGCGTTAAAATTCCAAGAGCAAAGGTTTATTTATTTATTTATTTATTTTCATTTTTTCCTTCTAGATAATATGTTGGGTTGGATGAAAGCATACTGTACAAAAGCTCTAAAGAGAACTAGAGATTGACGAGTTATGAGACTACCTAATTGGAGGACCAAGGATTCTAGTAATTGGAACAATTTATTTTCCTTCTCACTCACAGGATTTTTGTTTACACTATTTTCTGTGGATCCTTAAAACAAGACTTCAGCCTCGAAGATTATAACTCAAAAACTAGGACTCAGGTTTCATCTAAAATCTCGAAGGTAGAATGGCCTATCTAAACAATTCTCAAATAATGGTACTAATAGAGTAACTTCAAAATGTTCCTTCCTATAACCTTTTTCCCTCAAATCTGTAGTTTCTTGCATCACTCATTTCCTTTGGCATAATGTCAAATGATCGGAAGATCTCAATTGTACTTTAAAGTCTCATAACTTATGCCCTCATCCAAGACGTCATCTCCATTGAACATTTTTCACATAATTATAATAACAATGACATGATCCTATTGGTAAGTAACATATATAAAATTATATAATACATTCGGTCGGTTTGGTCTGGGGTGAAAAATCCCTATCCCGAAATCGGATCGAAAATTAAATTTTCCTACTTTCCGGTCCGAAACCAGAAGGTTTTTTGGGACCAGACCAAAATTCTTACATCCCTACACATGGGGACATGAGGTCTATATAAAGTAGGCTAGTAACATGATAATGGGAATACATTCATAAGACATTGCTTCTCTTTTTTACTTCTCAAATTAAAATCTCAAGGTAGGAAGCTATAAGGCAATGGCATTGGTTTTAGATGCTTGGCTTGGTAGACACCCTTCAGAGTGCTGATGTGCATTCAATATCGTATGAGGGATATTTAAACAAGAAAATTAAGACCAACTATGCCATTAATTGTTTGTAGCATAATTAAAGCACGTCAGTCCAAATAATGCAATTAAATCGTTCGAGTAAACGTTGAGTTCCCCCAATCTAATATTAGAAACTATCACCAATGGACTCTGCATTTTTCAAATATAGTAAAAGCCAAAAGGATAAAACACCTAAAAACTGCCTATTTCTTCTCTCTGTTCTACAAAAAAAATGGTGAAGACAAGACGAGAGAAACCACTCGATGATCTCCACGTCTGTAGAAACACAAGGTTGCTCCTCCCAACCCAATAGGAAGAGACATGGATTCTCCTTTTAAAATTGGAGAATGACAATTAAAACACAACATAAAATTAAACAAAATAAATAATGAATATAATAACAGCTGATACATGGCCAAAGCAACTATTGACTAACAGAGGCCTAAGCAAAATGGCCCCTTTTTTTTTTATAATATATATATATAGCACTTGCTAATAAATAATATCCTATGATGATACAGGGCTCAAATTCAACTCAAGTGGTCTCAGAGCACCTTGAACAATCTCCTGAACAGTTCGGTTACGCCGGCAAACTTCTGACATTTCTTCGATTGGAAGAGTCAGTCTATTAATATCAAATCCAGAAGCAGCATCAGACAATGCTTTCAAAAATCTTGACCGCTCTATCTCTGTAACAGCCGTTAATGGAATCAGAGAAACACTCTCCTTGGCCCACACCACTGCCAGTGCCCCATATGCACGAGTTAATGACAGTAGCGTGTAAGTTACCTGGGGGAAAAAGCAGGGGCTGTAAATGTTCAAAACTTAAAATGAAGTGAATGAATATGGTTAATCATGTGCATGCACATGTTATATAACAACAGCTCAATAATTTGATAAAGAAAACTAGGAGTACCGCTTCTAATCGAGAACTAGGTAGGGCCCCTGTTAAAGAGGCAATCAAAATTCTGGTGATGCTGGTACCTCGAGGAATAACCACAGAGTTCCTGATAGGTATGTATTGCTCTCCCTTGCTAGAGTTGGTAATATCAAAGATATCCGATAAGAATGTCAATATGGAATTAGAGGCCTCTCTGCAAGTGAGAGCAAAAAGTAAGACAACATGAAATCAGTGTTACTACTCATTTGTTTTTACAAATGAGATGAGATGAATTGAGATAAAAGTTGAAAGTTAAATAAAATATTGTTAGAATATATTTTTTAATATTATTTTTATTTTGAGATTTGAAAAAGTTGATTTGTTTATTTTATTTTGTACGGGAATTTGGAAAAATTGTAATGATTAGATAAGATGAGTTGAGAAATTTCTTAAAAACAAACGACGAGTCACTGATATAATTTTGGGGAGAGAGAGAGAGAGGATACACCTATGCTGTACTGTGATCCCAATCATAGAGCAGTCTACTAATGATGGAAATACTTCAGACGGCATAAATATCTGTGGACAATAACGAATGCACCTCGATGCCAACAAAAAACAATCATCTGCTATATCTGGTATGGTAGTAAATTCCTGTAGAAATATTGAAATAGGAACAAGCATCAACAAATGTAAAGGTAGATCTCAAGAATGGAAAGCGATCAAATTTCCAGGAAGCAGTACCTGAATATTTGTGAGAAGAGTTGTTGTGTGGAGGAAGAGTGATTC
Source organism: Pterocarya stenoptera (assembly GCA_003123785.1). Lineage (NCBI taxonomy): Eukaryota > Viridiplantae > Streptophyta > Magnoliopsida > Fagales > Juglandaceae > Pterocarya > Pterocarya stenoptera. The sequence continues at coordinate 171,297 of QEOT01004595.1, forward strand.
GATCAAATTTTTTAAATAGGTTGCACAAGATGAGTCCAAACCAAATATCTGCGACCACGGATGCACACTGTACTCAAATACTAAGATAAAAAAAAAATAAAGAATTATCTAACATTTTATGAACAGAATCTGTACCTTTATAACTTCACTGGAGAGATAAAGAAAGCAAGGCTGGTGATACTGTTTATATAGGCCTTGAATCTCTTCTAATATGGCTCCAATTGTCATTCCCATGAACCTTCCAGAAGTTCTTACCTATGAAAATTTAAGTTCTTTATGCAATCACTAGTAGTTACAAGAAATTGCCAATCTCAGGATGTACATCATGCTAAGAATAACAGTATATTAGGACCAACAATCAAATGACCTTAACAATGTTACCCTAAAAAATCACAAAATGCTATATATATTATATATAGGGGAAGAATAAAGTGAAAACAACAAAAAAAAGAGTGAAAACTCAAAGCGGACAAAAGGATAAATTGGCATAAACAAGCCTCACTCATCATCATAAAGAAACTAGATCAATATAGGCTCCTTTGACTTCAAAACTCATTTTTTCATCTAGGGAAGAGGTAAATCGTAGGCTTGGATTCTTGCATGTGTAAAAAGAGTGGGTAAGTGTTGATCTCCCACATCACTATGAGGTGGCTAGGGAGTTATGGGTTTTGAATTAAGCACTTTTAGGATTGTGCGGTTCATGCCCAAGCTGGTGGAGTTGGCTTATTGGCAGGGCCTGTTTGGAAGTTGTAGAAATACAGGAGTTTGGAGGATGGTTCCTTGTGCTTAAATGTGGTGTATTTGGCAGAAACGTAATGCCCACACATTTGAAGATCATGAGAGGATGGTGACAGGGTTCAAAGCCTTAGATCATGAGATGGCTGCACAAATAGGTCTCAGCTTTCTAGATTTCTAGAATTTTAGTTCTTTTTCTTCTCATTAATTGGGTGTATTCTTTTGTATACTTCCCATGTACTAGAGTTTGTGCCGCCGCTCTGCACTTTCAATCAATAAGATCACACTATTTACAAATAAAACTACCAGCCCGATTGTAAGTGAACTACATAGTTCACGCATCAGAACAAACCTATACATGGGTGTGATATGCATGAAGATAGGAAGTGGTAGGATACTATAATAACATGGCGCAAACCAGTGGGTTCTCTACACCATTATGCCTTTATTTTCTATTCTGAATTTAACCAGTATAATCTAAAGTTTTCAGGATTGATTTATAGATTTCATTAAGCAATCATGGGAAATAGCATGGTTCAGAAAACTCACAGCATATTTGCAAGCTCGGCAAAGAGACTCCATTGTTCGAATGTCCCAAGCACGACTAAACCAGACTCATTAAAACATGGATTAGAGAAGGGGAAACCCAGGTACATGCATGGGAGCTTATCTTGGCTAAGAAACAGTTAACAGCTACTTACAGATCAAAGATGGCTTTAAAAATTGGCCAAAGCCTTTGAATTGCATCTGCTACTGCTTCAGGGTGTTTTACATATCTGAAATTTGTTTCAAAACTTGCTTTCAGGAGCATGTTGACAAAAATACCAGATTAAGAGAAATAAAGCAAATAACAAAAGGAGCTCACACCTAAAGATGTATGCAAATCGATCAATATGAACAGTTAACTCACGGGCAGTTTTCTTGTTTAAAATCTCTGGACCTTGACTTAGTGCTTCCTGCTTGTTCACATTATTAAAGTGGATAGATCATCCGCAAAATAAGTTTTGAATATGAATCCAATGGAAATAAAACCAACCTGTAAAGGAGTAACAACTGGCAAGCATAATGCCTCCAGGGCCCTCTTAGCATTTTCAGGAGGAAGTTCTGTGATTACCATACTGCAAAAAGATATCAAGAAAGTTCAGAATAACTGCTCAATGGAGGATCTATTTCACCAAGCAATATCTCTGAAGGAAGCAACAAATTACCTCAGGGCTTCAACTAGATGCAGTGAGTCCTCAGCAGAGACTTTAAAACTACCTTCTCCACTAACTGCCCTATGGTATATGTGGAAGAGACCATCTAAATACCCACAAAGCTTTCGCCGGCAATCTACATTTAATTGTTATTAGAGAACAAGAAACAACATTCAATGTGCAATGCAGTGTGCCAAAGGAGTGCAGTGAGAAAGAACTGATTAGTGTCTTACCAAAAGCATTATCAAAGGGGTATGTTGAAAGGGGAAAGTCAAAACCACAAGAAGCATATTTGAATAAAAAGATTAATATCAAGCAATCACAGGAGAAAAAATAAAGCTGATGGTCCTTGGACCAAATGGCATTTCCTCCTACCATTACTAATCTGTGGAAGGGAAGGTTACTAGTTTAATTCCTTGTGGTGCATAGGCTGTAAATTACGTATAAGAGGGAGGGAGAGAATACATAATAAATAGAGGAGGAGCCAACCAAGGCCACATGGAAGATAATTTAAGTTTAGAGTACTGAACTTTGCATAAGATTTTTTTCTTCATTTCAATCAGAGTATGTCCTTGTATGACTTCCAAAAAAGTAAAACAAGAACATTAGAAGTCATGAATCTGGACAAATTTTCTTTATCTACTTCACAAGAGACTTTCAAACCTCAAGGGGGACGCTCAAGTGGCAAGCCAAGCTTCAATATGCACCTTGCATAGTGTGTCAAAACTTTGAAACCCTACTCGTGCAACAATCCCTTTGGGACCACCCATATGACACGGCATGGTAATTACGAGGTGCGTGTGGGACAAAGGGACTACTACGTGCCCAATGAATCAATCTGGACAGATAGCTTCGGATACCCTTGTCAGAAGAAAAAAATAACATAATAATTTCAGCCCACACACTAGGCATTCCTAATTTCTGGAGTATGCGTGGGGGACAGTCCCACCAACATATCCTAGGAGCTAATATTCATTAGACTTGAAGATCCAGAAATCCATCTAAAATTTTGTAATAAGGATTCGAATGCGCTGAGTAAATGTATATACAACAATTACTTAATCATTAAGTGAAAAACAAGCCATTGTGCCACTCATTCAGATATGTGAAATTACTGAACACCGTAATTGTTGAAATCCAAGCAAACTTTTCAGAGAATGCTTGTAAAAGGGAACACAGAAATCAGGTCAAATAGACATTTCACAAGACAGATTACTCACCATCACAGATGTGTTTGAACGCCAAAGCCGCCGCAGCTGCAGAGTCTTCAGATGTACCCATACCACTAGTGAGGATATCGATCAGTGGAGCCAGCATAGATAGTCCATTTGATGCAGAATCAAGCCATTTTGAGTATGCTCCAATAGTTAAGCACACTGAGTTTATTTTCCATAAGCATAGGATGAGCAACAATTTTAAATGATGGAATATAGATATCATTTACTGTAAAAAAAAAATAGAAATCTCCATTTGATATGCAATTGCCTTTGTAAGCAAAAGATGAAGCAAAGCTTTTGGACAAGAAAACCTTTTCTACCTTTAGTAGAGATGGTTCACCATCTCCACCCATGGTAAGATATTACTGTTGTTGGGCAAATGTGGGAGAGCGAGGGGAGAAGCCTACCAGCCTACAAAAGAAATATTACCAGTCTGAAGTAGTTGGGGTTGTTGAGGAAGTTTGGGCAGCAAACTCATAACCTGTATGTACCAAACACACAAAACAAAAAATTTATGCTCCTAAGAGTTTTATACCGATAGATATTGTCAACAAAAAAAAAAAAAAAACAAAGGCCTCCTCAGTAAATTTTTTTTTTTTTTGTAAGTAAGAAGAAATTTTATTAGAAACGAATGTATAGGCGAAGCCTAAGTACACAGGATAATAATTAAATTTTTGTCTACGAAATACACTGCATAGGAAAATTAGTTGCACAGGAAAATTAGTTGCGCAGGATAATACAGTCATCTATATTTCAGTTTTGGTGAAAGCGCCCACTTAAGCGCCATGCTCTGCTAGAGTTTTAAACTCTTCTTCTCATTTCTCCACTAGAAGTTTTACCCAGGTAAAGTGTCAAAACCTATGTTTACTATATCCCTTACCCATGCTTCACTCTCCATCCAAAACACAGGAAAGCTTTACTCTTTCCCTCTTTTTGACTCTCTGTATCTTTTTCCCTAACAAATGCTCGCTTGAAAACAAAGTAGAAGATGAGAGGAATTTGAATGACATTATACCTGAGGCATCACATCAGCTTCAACGATTGAAACATAATTTGATATAGCTCGAATGCAAAACAAAGCAGCCTCTGCTGGGCACCATTCATTTTTTTCACCATTTCCACAGCAAGATACAGCCTTATTAAATCAAACACAGTTGGTGAATATACCATATGAACAGATATCTCACAAATAGATCTTCAAACAACAAAAAAGTACAGTATCCTAAAAAGTTAGGAAGATTCTCAAAGTTCCTACAAAACACAGATCCACAACCCACCATTTTTTAGGGAAATACTGAGGAAAAAGAAAAGATAAACGAATATATTTTTCCTGTGCCTTATTGAGACTGAATGAATGGCAAATGGGCACAAAATTTTGAAATTCTTATCCTTTTTCTCTACCTTATATTGAGAATGTGTTTGCCAAAATAAGTTAGAGATAACCCTTTTATATAAGATAAAATATTTTCTCAGACATATTGGAGCAATATCGCTTTCAGCCTACAGTGCTTTTTAATAAGTAAACAATCAGCATACAGTGCAAATTATGACAACACCAATTTCATATATCCTATGAAGTTCATAAACTAAGACTTAACTTTTCAAATCAGTAAAGAAGTTTATGCAATTAAGATCTTCTGATTACTTATCATAATATTGAAAAATTAGAATTAAGACGTTCCAAGAATTAGAGCATTTTTACCCTCCGTACACCCAAAACTACAATGATGAAACGTGATAATTTTTCTTTCTGGTGACGTTTTGGTGCTTGCAACGGCGAGATTGTGATTGAGTTTAAAGTGTAAATGGGTCATTTGAAACTTGTTGTAATCGAATCAAAGGTGTTTGAGGTATTAAGGGATGGTAGATATGTGCTTTTAACCGAGAGAGGTTGGAAAGTTGTGAAAGATATAAGCTTGGCGTTAGCCACAACACGATGGTTCACTAAAGCTCTGGAGGATTGTTTGAAGGCTAGGAGTAAGGAGTTCTATACTGCTCATTGGGAAGGAGACAGGGGCTTCATTGCGCAGCGATGCTCTAACTCCCGAGGCAGTTATATGGCACTGGTGGAGTATGGTGGGGGTGGTCGTCGGAGCTTCATCTTAATACCATAGGATAGGGATCGTATGGGATGGAGGAAGCTGGCAGAGGTTTTGAGGGAAGCTGGAAGAGAAGGTGGACCTGATCGTCCGTCACAGCCAGTGATGATGGTAGCTCAGCATCAACCTCATACTTGGTCGTATCGAGAGGCACTCCAACAACCCCAACGAGAACGTGTCAGGGTGGGAGCTAGCTCTGACACATCAGCCTGCCTGAGAAGAGCTATAGGTTTGCAAAGGACAGGTAGTGCCGCTGTTTCTGTAGGTGCCTAGAGTCCAGAGGGAGGTGGCAAGGGTGTTGTCGGTTTGAATGAGGAAATGGAGCATTGTGTTTTGTATGAGATGAAGAGCCAACTGGGTTAAATGCAAGACAAAATCAATTGGCTTATACCGTGCGTTGAGGAGAAAAAAGGGGTGGGCTTGGGCTTGGGCCTAGGTTGTGGTTTGAGTGAAGGAAACATCAAGGGCACTTCGGGTCGTCACGTACAAACGAGCTAGGTACAGCTCAGTGGGCCTCAACCTATGAAGCTGACTAAAGAGAAGGAAAAAATAGGGCTAGGCCTAGGCGTTGGGCTCTAGCCCAAGGGTAAGCAAGGATCCAACCAACCGGCGGGCCTTGTTTGGAGGAGACGGAAGTCGAGTGAAGCAGGCCCATCAACGAGTGGGTACCAGACACCGTCGCCGACGAAGACCCAGGTTGTATTCTCAAAGCATAGGGATGTGGAATCTAGCACCATCCCTACCCGTCTCGTCGCCAATGTGATGGGATCAACACAGACCAGCTCAACGGAGGCAACTGGTTTTGCTATTGTGGTTAGCTAGCCGATCAAACTGCCAGCGGGAAAATTTTTAGAAGAGGGGGAGACAAGATTTGGCAAGTCCATGGTTGAAGTGGTGCAATTGAAGGGTGGGCAGCCACAGATCGTGTCATTGGAGGCCATTGCCCTTACCACCGGTCCTAGCACAGGAAAACTCACCGGAAACTGAAGGAGTGAAATCTCAGGACAGTCACATGGAGATGGACGACAGTGTTGGCCTGACCATGGGATCCAATCATGGTCCCAATTCTTCTGCTAAGGGTCTAAGAAAGGAGGAGCTTTCTTGGGGAGGGGGGGGGGTGTCAGATGGATCGAACTTGCAATTGGTTCTCTATGATGGAGAGTGCACTAATGGGGGAACTGCTGAACCAACCCCATTATGCACGCTCCCACCCAGCCGAAACTCAGAGAGGTTATATATTAGAGTGAGTATTTAAGAAGGTTGAGGATATACAAGCCTGTGTAGGCTTTGAAGAGCAGTTTGGGGCCCTTCTTGTAGCCATTGAAGATGGTCGATCGAAGTCAGCCACAAAAAGAGATAAGGAACTCAAAAGGCTCAAATGTACCATTAATTATGAAGCGAAGGAGGGGAGTGGCAGAAGGGATAGATTGAAAGGGAGGGGTGCTCTTTTTGTTAATGAAACCTAAGATACTTCTTGGAACGTGCGGGGGCTTAATGATTGCAACAAGCGCCTTCGCATAAAATCTTTATTGCAGATGTGGAAGATTGATGTTTTGTGTTTTAAGAAACCAAATAGTGTTATTGATAGAAGAATCATTCGGAGTTTATGGGGGTGTTCTTTTGTGAGTTGGTCTTATTTGGCTTTTCTGGGAGCTTCAGGAGGCATTTTTTTTAATGTGGGAGGGATAAAAGAGTAGTGGAGGTGGTTGAGGATTGTATTGGGAACTACTCGATCGCTAGTTTATTTTAAAATGTTGAAGGTGGGTGGGAGTGGGCTTTTGTAGGCATCTATGGGCCAAACAAGGATAGAGATAGGAGAAGGCTATGGGAGGAGTTGGCGGGTTTATATTATTTATGGGATGTGCCGTGGTGTATGGGTGGAGACTTCAATATTACCCATTTTCCTAGTGAGTGATCGGGGATTTATCGCAACTCCTTGGTCATGGAGGAGTTTTCGGAGTGCATATTTGATTTGATCTCATGGATCTCCCTCTTGTCAGGGGCGAGCTCACATGGTCAAACAGTCAAGTTTGGTTGAGGTTGGATAGGTTTCTCGTTTCTCCTTCGTGGTAGGCTCACTTTCCAAAACTGTGCCAGAAGCGTCTGCCTTGAGTTTATTTAGATCACTTTCCTATTCTGTTAGATTGTGGAGGCATTCATGGCGGACGCCGATATTTCAAGTTTGAAAATATGTGGCTAGTTGCTGATGGCTTTACAGAGAAGGTGAGATCTTAGTGGTCTTCTTATCAGTTCACAGGCACTCCTAGTTTCATTCTTGCGGGAAAAATTAAAGCTTTGAAGCAAGACTTAGGACTCGTTCAGGAAGTGAGATGAAATAAGAATTTTGTAAATAGTAGTAAGATAGTTTATGAACAGTAGTGAAATAGTTTGAGTTAAGTATTTTTTGGATTTTGAGAAATGAGAGAAAAAAAATTGAATAAAAAAATATTATAAAGTTAAAATATTGTTAGAATATATTTTTATAATATTATTTTTGTTTGAAGATTTGAAAAAGTTTAATTGTTTTTTATTTTTTGTTTGAAAGTTTGGGAATGTTGTAATGATTAGTTTCAAAATTTTGTATTTAAATTGTGTTTAGGAAGAAGATGGAATAAAATGAGATGAGATGAGATGAGATTAAGAATTTTGGGATCAGATTATTTCCAAACAAGCCCTTAAAGAAGTGGAATATGGAAGTTTTTGGAAATGTGACAATTAGAAGACTTCCCTTATAGAGGAGTTGCAGGCTTTAGAAGGGAGGGAGTTGATGGGAGAAACCTCGGAGGAGGTATTGTTGAGGAAGAGCGTGGTTAATGGAGGAGACTTCGTGGTGACAAAAATCCAAGGCCCTTTGGCTAAAAGAAGGCAACAAAAGTACGAAGTTTTTCCATAAAGTGGCTAATTCACATCGGCGCAGCAATGCTACTGAGTTACTTCATTCAGGTAATCAAGTGCTCTCTACCCCCTCAGAGATCGAGTACCATATAGTGCCTTATTATGAGAACATCCTCACTGAACCGGCTAATTGGAGGCCGAACATTGATGGTTTGTTGTTTGAGTCTATTGATCCACAGAGAGCACGCTAGTTGGAAAGACCCTTTGAAGAAGAGGAGATTTATAAAGTCATTGGTGGTATGGCCAAAGACAAAGCACCGAGTCCTAATGGCTTTCGATGGGATTTTTTCACTCTTGTTTGACATTGTGAAATGTGATATTATGCGGGTGTTCCTTGAATTCCACTCCTTTAAGAAGTTTGAGGAATGCCTCAATGTGACATTCATTGCTCTCATACCGAAAAAACATGGGGCAACGGAAATTAAGGATTTCCGTGCTATAAGTCTTGTGAGTGGGGTATACAAGATTATTTCGAAGGTTCTTGCTAATCGATTAAGCTTGGTCATGGAACAAATTATTTCTAAGCCTCAAAATGCGTTTGTTTAGGGGAGGCAAATTCTTGATTCGGTTCTTATAGCCAACGAGTGCCTGGATATTAGGTTGAGGGAAGGAGTTATGTGCAAGCTTGACATGGAAAAGGCTTATGAACATGTGAACTGGGAATTTCTTTTCTACTTGCTCGGGAGGTGTGGCTTTAGAGATAGATGGATCTCATGGATTTGGCATTGTGTTACTACTACTCACTTCTCGTTGCTAGTTAATGGTACCCCTGCTGGTTTTTTCAACAGTTTCTGTGGTTTAAGGCAAGGGGATCCATTGTCTTCTTTTCTCTTTGTTATTGTCATGGAGGTACTTGGTCGGATGGTGAAGACTATTGTTGGGGAGGTTTCTTATCTGGATTCTCGATGGTAAATGGTACCAACGGCTCTATTATAATTTCACATCTCCTTTTCGCATATAATACTCTTCTCTTTTGTGAGGTTGATCGTGGCCAAATTCAAGCCTTAAGGGCACTCTTGTTATTCTTTGAAGCCGTGTTGGGTCTTAAGGTGAACCTTGGTAAGTTCGAGATGGTTTCGGTGGGGCCCACGCCTAGCATTACCAGCTTGGCGAGTCTCCTCGGTTGTAAAGTGTCTTCTTTGCCTATGAAATATTTGAGTCTTCCATTGGGGGCTACATTAAAGGATAGAGCTATTTGGGATAGGGTTATAGAGAAAGTTGAGAAAAGCTTGGTTGGCTGGAAACAAATGTATTTATCGAAAGGGGGTAGACTCACATTAATTATGAGTACTTTATCTAATCTCTCTACCTATTTTTTATCTCTATTTCCTTTGCCTGCAGGGGTGGCTAATAGGATTGAGAAGCTATTTAGGCTTTTTTTGTGGGGTGGAGTGGGGGAAGAAGCAAAAATTTATCTTGTTAATTGGAATAAAATTTGCTCTCTTATCTTGAATGGTGGCTTGGGAGTGCACAATTTGAGGACATTCAATAAAGCTCTATTGGGGAAATGGTTGTGGAGATATCACTTGGAGGGGGATGCGCTTTGCAAGGAAGTTATTGATCTCCGACGTGGAAGTGCTTGGGGGTTGGTGTTCCAATGAAGTGGGGGGGGGGGGGTATGGCGGGGGCTTATGGAAATTTATTAGGGGGGGTTGGCAATGTTTCGAANTTCCAGAATCAGGTTTTTGCAGGATGTTTGGTGTGGTGATAGCACTCTTGCTAGGGTTTTTCCAATTCTCTATCGCATCGCAGTTAACAAGGATGCTTCTGTGGTGGATCTGATTGCATTTTCTCATGGTTTTGACCAGTGGAATGTCCTCTTTAATAGGGATATTCATTATTGGGAATTGAATAATGTTTCAGAATTCTTCAGCTTGATATAATTCATGGGAGGTATAACGGCACAGGGGGACAAGATGTAGTGGAGGCTTAATGGTAGTAAGGAATTTACAGTGAGGTCGTATTACAAATTATTGGCACCACAAGGTAATTTTCCTTTTCCGTGGAATAGTATTTGGAGGTCACACGTGCCTTCCAAAATAGCTTTTTTTGAATGGATTGCTTCTCTTGGGCATATTTTGACCACAGACAATTTGAGGAAGAGGGGGCTCATTGCGATGGATTGGTGTTATTTGTGCAAAATGCATGACAAATCAGTGGATCATTTATTATTGCATTGTGAAGTGACGAGTGCTAAGGAATGAGATACTTAGAAGAGTTGGTTTAGCTAGGGTAATGCCATTAAGGGTAGTGGATTTACTAGCTTGTTGGAAAGGGATTCAAGGCTGTTCCCAAGTGGCGGCGGCGTGAAAGATGATTCCGTTGTGCATTATGTGGTGTACTTAGTTGGAAAGGAATGCACGGTGCTTCGAAGATAGGGAACATATAACGGCGGAGCTTCAGAAATTTTTTTAGACACTTTATTGCTTTGGTTTTCAGCTATTGTGCTTAATGGAAACAACATTCACGACTCTCTGCTTTTAATTTCTGGCTCCTAGAATGTATTTAGGTGCTCTATTGTATACTTCCTATGTATACGAGTTTTGCCTATTTCATTCATATCAATAAAATTTACCTCTTACGTATAAAAAAAGGTTGAAAAATAAAACTAAGATCTGCTGATATATTTCTCAAACGCTAGAGAATATCATTCCAGCAATAGACAAAAGTATACCCACCTCTACAAGCTTCTTGTAAAGGATTTGTAGAGTTGCATCACCACCTAAAACCGATGCTGCATCAATCAAGACATCCGCAACAGCTACCAACATCACAGGTTCAATTAGCATTATGCTAAAGAAACAGATAAACAATCACTTGGCTGAAGAGAATGACATGAAGGCAAACAAACCCAACTACTTGGAAGTTTCAATTCTAAAAATATGAGAAAATAACATTTTCATGATAGAATTTATTTGACTGGGATTTCTTCAGGTTGCCAAGGGATAACTTCCAGGATATTCTTCTACCAAGCAAATTCATAGAAAGGAAAATAGACAAATAAATCGGCAAAATAGCATTGAGGAGCTACAGATGTGTAAAATTAACCACCATTTCAGTTATTAGTTAGTATAAGGATGCAAAAGATGTGACTCCAATCAACTAGGATCTTTTGTACTTTGTAAGACGTTTCATCATGAGCTAAAGTAAAGAGCATTAGTTCTGTGCCGATTGTCTGCCATTCTCTCTCTAATAATTGTCTTAATGGTACTAACGATTTTCTTAATAGTATAAACCTCTTCATTGGTTCAGCAACCACAAGATCCTGGTTTACATTTTCTAGAAGATTCTCCCCATGGAAGGCAACAATGATAAGCTAAAAATAGCCCTTACCAAACTCTTTGCATGCTACCATAAGCAGGTCAAAATAAGAAATCTTTTAAACCGCATGAGTGGAATATATGGACTTTTTGAATTAGTAAAGGATAATAAACAAAAAACAGAATACCATAAAGATGATCATTACCGTATCTAGTCTGTTTAAAGTCTTTGCGGTCCTCATGTGAGAGGTTAAGATAATCTTGGGGATATTGGACTCGAAAGCTAACCTGTGGAGAGAAACCGTAGCTCTCTTAAACTCTTATTGGAAATAAGAAAAACACTCATAATACTTGTCTTCAGCACAGTTACAGGTTGAGTTGAGATTTTCACAAAAACTTGCAATGAAAAAAATGCCTCAAACTGGTACTCCATTGTACATGAGGAATCATTTCATAGCAAAAGCAAAAAAGTTGAATAAGCAGCAAATAGCAAAATCCAAAGAATGCATTGCTTCTCCATGCCAAGTTGCTGGAGGCATCTCATTATGCTAAACAATAAGATTGATAATAACTTTACTCTCAAATTATTAAGACAATCCCCAGATTATGGAGTTAAAGGTTTGTATGGCGTCAGTCTTTGGAAAAACATTAGGAGGGGCTGGGGGAAGTTCCCACTTTAATAGATTTGAGGTGAGAGACGATTCTAGGATAAGGTTCTCGTCTGACATGTGGTTATGGTGTGGTGACAAGGCTCTTAAGGTAGTTAATGCAGGAGTTTTTCGTTTTGCCCATTGCGAGGAAACTTTGGTGGCAGATTATTAACATCTGTCTTAGGATAATTACCAGTAGGATGTTGAATTTATTTGACAGGGTAGGAGAAAGGGATTATTATTTCGTTATATGATGTACTTTATTCTATGCATTTGAGAAGGCAGTGAGGACAGACCATGTTGGGTTCCATCCAAGAGGATAGAGTATCAAGTCAGATCACTCGTGTTCTTTTCATGGCAGTATTCTCTTCCCTTGGAAACAAATTTGGAGGAATGAGACTCCGTTAAGATGACTTTCTTTGGTTGGACAGTGGCTCTAGGGAATAACCTTATGGATATCCTAGAAGTACAAATTGTGCCCATAGATAGGTGTTGTATGTGCATATTCTAACAAAGAATAGCAAAAATTTTGCTGTCGTGGCGTCTCTCAATTTCTCTCAAGTATTGAGTCGTTCCTAGGGTTGTTGCATGGCGAACCTGCCGCCCCATCGTCCTCCTCGGCAGGTCAGCCTTTTGGTGGGTTGGGTAGCGTTAAGGAGATCGCTGGGGTGCAGGCTGGGCATCTGCAGAATGCTGAAGGGGCTGGTTTTGCGCGTGGATATGCAAATGTTGTTGCCAATAGACCCCAAGTTATGCCAGAGGTTGATATACCATTTCGCGAGCCGTGGTTTAGCGAGGGAGAGATGTTTTTCGTGTTTTCTCAATCGAAGATTATTAAATCAGCAAAACCGTTCCGGTATTGCGGTGGTTTTGAAATTTCTGTGCCGTAGACCTTCCTTAGATCATATATGTGGATTTATCAAAAACAATGGGGTCTTAGATCGTTGCCGGGGGTGGGACAATTGTGGAACACTCATAACATGTTGATCAGATTGTCAAACGAGGAGGACTTCGTAACTGTTATGGCGCAGGGTAATGCAGATGTGATTGGTATCCCATATAAAATTTTTCATTGGACTCCAGATTTTGATGAAGACGTTGAATCACCGTTGGTCCTTGTTTGGATCTCCCTTCCAGGTCTTCCTCCGAATTATTTTCATGTTTCTATGCTAAAAAGCATTGGTGCTGGGTTTGGTCGTTTTCTGAAGCATGATAACGCTACCGCATGTGTGTCGAGACCGAAGGCTGCAAGGATTTTCGTAGAGATGGATGCTGCATTGCCGTTAAAGCATCATTTTTGGCTAGGCCCGCCAGGTCTTGCGTCTAGTCATTATCAAGAAGTGATCTATGATTCTGTCCTAGCGTTTTGTGGATGATGCCGTAAATAAGGGCATGTGAAAAAACAATGTAATGCTAAAAAAAAAAAAAAAAGAAGAAGGGTAAGATGAAAAGCTGCATGAGGATGAAGTTCGAGGTGTTGGTAAAATGGAATGGAAAGTTGTGGGAGGAAAGAAGTTAAAGGAGCGGTCGAAGAAGGTGTCTGAGGAAGAAATAAATCATAATCAGGCCAGACGGAAAGACATTATGGATTGGATTCGAGAGAGAAAAACAGAGCAAGAACAACGTGGAGTGGAAATTTTGTTTGTGTCTTCTAATGGAGATGTAGTCAATCAAAGTCAATTTGATTTAGATGATACACAGCTGAAGTTAATGGACAGACAGGAAACTGCGGTCAATGAAGGTCTGGGGATCGTGAGTAGTCAAGAACCGATAGCGCTGGCACAACCATCATCTCTTGGAAGTTGGTTTGAGCAGTCTGAAAAAATGAAAGGCAAGGAACTGTTTAATGAAGCGTTCAAAGGTATTTCTTCTCCGAGAAGTGCCTTGAAAATTATCGATGAAGCGTTGGAATATGAACTTTGTCGACATTCGGAAGGGGCTATAGATGAAGACGATGAGTGTGTGGGGTCGAGACTGTAGGGTAGTTTTTTATCGGAAAGGGAGGAGGAAGATGAACTTGACAAACTAGTTGCCAAATGCTACGAATCGGACAGTGAAATTGAACTTCCACTTAAACAGTTGAGGGGTCGAAAAAAGAAGAGAGCTATGGTTGTTCTAGAACGGACAACACGGTCGAATAAACATTATTGATTTGATGAAGATTCTGATATGGAATATTAGGGGCATTTGTTCGTCGAAGGCTAGCTTACGGCGTATTATTAATAAACACCGTCCATCGGTGGTAGCATTGTTAGAACCTTTTTTCTCGGTTAATAAGTGTTCCCGTTGGGCACGTTGGTTACATCTTCATAATTTTTGTCATAATGTTGAGGTTGGAGGCAAAGTTTGGCTGTTTTGGGCAAAGGAGATTGAATTTCAGCCACATTCGGTAATGGAGCAAGTGCTATAGGGTTGGTTTTCCTTGGGTAATTGTCGGGTGTTGGCTACTTTTGTGTATGCGAGTTGTTTTCAACAACAGCGTCGGCTATTATGGCAATATTTTAGTTATATTAATGTGGTTGGTAGGCCTTGGTTTATCGGCGGCGATTTTAATATTATCCTTTCGAAAGGGGGAAAAATTGGTGGTATATTCTATTTTTCTCGTGCTCGTCTTGAATTCAATAATTGTATTCAAGAATGTGGTTTACTAGACATTCCATCTTCTGGTAACCGTTTTTCTTGGTGTAATGGAGGTTAGGGGGTTGCGAATTTGGGCTCGGCTGGATAGAGTGTTGGTGAACTCAGAATTTTTGTCAACTTTCCCTCATGGTAGAATGGAGTATTTATCTCGCACATCTTCAGACCATAGTCCAATGATCACTATGCTAGTTCAAGAGTGTCGGGTTGGTCCAAAGCCATTCTGTTTCCAACGTATGTGGTGCTATCATGAGGAATTCTTTTCTGTAGTTCGGGACTGCTGGAATCAGGAAGTGCAAGGCTGCCCGATGGTGCAAGTTAGCGTGAAGTTGAAAAAGTTAAAACGAGTATTACATAAATGGAATTGTGAGGTCTTCGGCAGGGTGGAGTCTGAGCTTAATGTTATGGAAGAAGAATTGCTGACTCGGGAACAATCTCTTTTAAATGCTTATTCCAAGGAGATGGAGGTTGAGTTATTGAGGTGTAAGCAAAAGCATCTGCATTACATGCTTAGAGAGGAGATTATGAGATGCCAAAAATCCAGGATAAAGTGGATTTCGGAAGGAGATACCAATATGGTGTTCTTTCATGCTTCTCTGAGATGTAAAAAAAAATTTAAACTGTTGGATCGTATGACACTTGAGGATGGAAGGGTGATTGAATCGGGTGATGCAGTGTTGAACGAAGCTGTCCAATTCTTCCAATCTCAGCTTAAGACGTCGTCTGTGAATGTGGAGGACATTAGTATGAACCTTCTGACCTCTATAATTTCTGCCGAAGATAATTTGTCTTTGTGTCGAGTTCCAATTCTTTCGGAAGTCAAAGAGGCACTGTGGTCAATTCCGCAGGATAGTAGCCCAGGTCCTGATGGTTTTTCGGCAAGTTTTTTTCATCATGCTTGGGATATTGTCAAAGATGATGTCTTAAGATTAGCTGTGGAGTTTTTTGAAGGGAAGCCGTTGTCTACTTTCTTTGGGGCTACTAATATTGTGTTACTTCCGAAAGTTGAAGAACCTAGTAGCTTTTCGCAATTCCGCCCAATAAGTCTATGTTCAGTAGTCTATAAGATTCTTTCTAAGATGTTGGTGTATCGGCTTTCGCTGATTATGGAGAAATTGATTTCTGAAGTGCAGTCAGCATTTTTAAAGGGTCGCAATATTTTTGATAACATTTCTATTGCTCAAGAGCTTGTTCATAGCATTAATAAGAAAACGAGAGGCGGGAACATTATGATTAAAATTGATATGGCGAAGGCATATGATAGAGTAAATTGGAAATTTTTGTTGGAAGTTATGCGAAGGTTGGGATTCTCAAAGCAGTGGCGGGGTTTGATTTTTAATTATATTTCAGCTCCAATGTGTTCGATCATGCTAAATGGTTCTATGAAAGGTTTCTTCAAGCCTTCTCGAGGTATCCGCCAAGGTGACCCTTTATCACCTTATCTTTTTATTTTATCTCAAGAACTTCTTTCTCGCATGCTCAAAGATGAATTTCAAAAGGCAAAGGTCAAACCATTTAATTCAAATGGAGGTTCGTTGATTTCCCATTTATTTTATGCTGATGATATTCTTATCTTTGCTAATGGGGAAAAGAAATCTGTGACTCAATTGATGAAGACTATACATGCATATGAATCTATGTCGAGTCAGTTGACGAGTTCGGCAAAGTCTTCTATTTTTTTCTCCTCTACGTTTCTGCTTGCTAGGAAATTAGAGTTGCTTCGATTGACTGGTTTTGTGGAAGGAAATGGCCATGAGTGTATTTAGGGGTGCTGCTACATGTGGGAAGGATCAACATTCGGCTTTTTGAGCCTCTGCTTTTGAAGGTGCAAAAAAATTGGTGGGGTGGAAGAGTAAAATTCTATCCCTTGGAGGTAAAATTATTCGTATCAAACATGTATTATCGAGTATGCCAATACATATTTTATCAGTTATGAATATACCGAAGGGGGTGTTGAAAGCTCTAATATCTATTTTCTCAAACTTTCTCTGGAGGTATGGGGAGGAAAGGAAGAAGAGGAAGTGGGTAGCTGAGAGGAATATTTGTTTACCGGTGGAGGAAGGCGGGTTGGGCATAAGAGATATTGCCAAAGTGCAAACGTCGCTATTCATGAAATTTGCTTGGAAACTGCTGGACGGTAGTTCATATTGGGCCAAATTTTTTACGGCGAAAAATGTGAGAGGAGAGCATCCTGCAGCCATATCTCACGCCGTGGGTTCCAAATTTTGGAAAAAGATTATTTCAGTTATGCCTATTGTGGTTAAAAATGGTAGAACTTTGATTCGGAATGGGGCGGCCAATTTCTGGTTTGATAATTGGCTGGGTGATGGTGCCATTGTTGACTCACAGGAGGTGGTGGGCGACTCTAGATTGCAGGTTGCTGATATGAGAACACTGTTTGGCTGGGATATGAATAAATTAACTTCCCTTTTACCTGTGCAGATGGTTGACAAAATAATAGCTTGGCCGGGGAAGATATGAAGTGGCAAGGATACTCTGGTTTGGCAACCGTCTTCGGATGGGGTGTTTTCAACAAAATCCGCTTGGCAGCTTATCAGGTCACATGGGAATATTTGTCCTTGGCGCAAATGGCTATGGCATAAGTATGTTCCAAAAAAAAATGTCCTTTGTTTGTTGGCGAGCAAGAAAATAGGCTTTGCCAGTAGATGATATAATTGTTAAACTTGGGATTCCTTTGGCCTCGAAGTGTAATTGTTGTGTCTCCTAAACAAGAAACAACAGATCATGTTTTAGGTGGTGGGGAGTTAGCAACTAAAGTCTGGAACTACTTTGCCAGCATACTGGGCGTTCGGCTACCTCATACTCGGACTTGGAAGGGGATTTTCAATGTGTGGTGGTTACGTGCTGTGGTGTCTTCACAAACAGGTGTGTGCCGTGGTCTTCTACCTATTCTTATCACTTGGGCGTTGTGGAGAGCATGTTGTGATGCACAGTTGGAAGAAAAAAATTCTGATTGGAGAGGGGTAGTTAGATGGGTTAAGACAGCTCTGTTAGATATTTTCTCTAGAGACCGGAAATTCACACAGATGAATTTTAAAGATCTGGAAATTATTAAGGAATTAAATATCCCTCTTGTTCCGGTTAAGAAGAAAATTGCTAAGGTTGTTGCGTGGAAGAAACCAATAAGCGGTGGAGTTAAACTTAATATTGATGGTAGTTCTCTTGGTAACCCCGGGCTGGCTGGCAGGGGAGGCATTTTCTAGGATGATAATGGTCAAGCCATGGCTGGTTTTGCAACACACTATGGAGTGGCTTCAAATACCGTAGCTGAGGGTCGTGCTCCCCTGGATGGCTTACAAATGGCTCAACAAATGGGACTTAGGAATGTTATGGTGGAATCGGATTCGACGGTAATAGCGGGATGGATCCGGTCAGGAGGTTGTAACCTTTGGTATTTGTAGGATTTTTGGGAAGAAATTAAAATGTTGTTGATGCCTTGAATTGCAGTATTTGTCATATTTTCAGAGAAGCTAATATGGTTGTGGATTTTCTTGCCAAGCAAGGTGCCAATAGTAATTGTTGGTCGTTCACTGGAGCAGATATAGGAAGCAGGATGCTTAGAGGATTGCTGTGCATGGATTGCTGGGAACTTCCTTATTTACTTTTATAATTTTTTTCTCTTATGTGTTGGCTTTGGTTTTACGAAATTTTTGGCATCTGAGTTGTGATATCTTAGGTGTGTTGGGTTGTTTTCAGGGTATTCCTCCGCCACAAGTGAGGGTTTTTTAATAAAATCGGGAGGGGGTCACTTGTGGACATGTGACCTTTGCGCTTTAAAAAAAAAAAAAAAGGTGTTGTATGTGCAAGAATGGGGAGAAAATTGATCATCTCTTGCTTCCCTGTGAGGTAGCTAGTGCACTTTGGAACACTATTGTTGCCTAGTTTGGACTCAATTGGGTTATGCCATGTAGAGTTGTGTATCTCTTGGCTTGATTGTAAAGGAAAGTTTGCTAGCCCTGAGAGAGATACTTTATTGAAGCTGATTCTGTTGTGCCTAATGTGGTGCTTATGGAGTGAAAGGAACAATCAGAACCCTGAGATTTGTGAGAGGATGGCAGAAGTCAAGGATCTCTTCTCTAAGAACCCTATACCAATGGATGGCAGCTCAATTTTGTTTTTTGATTTCTAGTTTTCAAGATTTGTTTTCTTAATATTTATGATCAGATATTTATCTTTATATCCCCTGTGCACATCAATAACAGTCTTTTGATTATCAATAAAATCTTCACTTCTCTTATTTATCCAAAAAAGGTAAAATTAAAGTATAAACTTGTTCATCAAAACAATAACAGCAATGCAATGCAATATACACGAAATCCTCCACCCAAATAGCTGAAATCATGCCTAAATAAAGATAATAACCAAATCCATAAAAGGAAATGAAAGATCACATTTTAGATAAAACAATACCGAGATAACACATGGTATAAATCACCATGCTCTACAAGAGTTTTCATGTCTGACTTCTTGATACAAAGACTCACCAGGGATACAAGTGACTCATAAGAGTGAATAAAAGCATCCTGCCTCCACTTTCTCTCGGCTTCAATGGATGCTTCATTACCAAATGGTAAATGAGAATCCCTGACAGATGGCAATGGCAATATTCAATATATTGCTTTAAGCACAACCCAGTAACATGTTATAGAACGGTACCTTTTGGTCAAGATCACCTGAAGACTGTGCCAAAAGTTAAATGACATTGAAGCGATATAATATTCTGGGTGTGAAGCGACTTCTAATAATGCATTTACTATCAACATTGACTCATCAGAACCTGGAGAAAAGAAATAATCAACCAGATAGAAGATCTATTAGATAGAAAACAACTGATGAAATCCGGATTGCAACACTCAAAGTACTTTACACCATTAGAGGCAAAAAGCATTTATAAGTTTCTGAGAGAGGGTTTCAATCAATTTTGGATATGAATACCGGTGGCAATCAGTTCAACATAAGAATCGCCCACGTCAGCAAATAATCGAGCAATGGCCTTCACATCCTCTTCATCCTAAAAGCAAAAATAGAAGAAAAAAATATTAACTACCCTTTATACACCAACTTTTCAAAATTGCAATTACTTCTGATGAGAATCTGAATGTACATAATTGTTTTAAACCTTTTTACGGAAACAAAAACAGTCTTGAAACATTTATTCTGTTTTCATTTTCATTTCGGAGAGAATTCATGGATGCCTAATATCATATGCAGTAGTATCATTTCCAATATCTTCCATGATAACCATGCTAACTCCTTTCATATTTAGCCAAAATCCCAGACACCAAAAACAACTTGTCTATACCAATGCACTGTTAATCACGATTCAAGTTGGGAGAGAATACCGTAACTAGAAAATTAAGGAGTAAGTCAAACATACAGAATCTCTCCATTAAAAAGATAAACGCTCAAATGCAGGTATGCCTATGTCGAGGTGACATTTCAACTCAAGAATTATTACTCAGATTAAAAAGGGAAAGAAAAGATACCTTTTGACATTATAACCACAGTAGTACAGTTCTTCAAAACATGCCCATTAGGCTATTAAACGAGTGTAGAAATGCAATACCTTTGAAGAATCTTTAAGATGTGCCTTCAGACTCATCACTTGCGGTACAATTATTTGAATCAAGGGCATCTGTAAAGCAGCATCACTAGCACTCCCTGCTGCTGTGTAGTGTATTAATTCAGAAATGACTGCAAAGAAGAAAGAGCATAATTAGAAAAAAAAAAAAAACTCTCTGATTCCGAGGGAATAACTATCTAAGATTAATACAAAAAAGGAACTTCTCCAATACAGTTCCCCAAGAAATATTAGCTTTTCGCAACTGTAATACCATTTACAGCTGCCTCTGAAAGAAACTCAGAATTCAAGCTTGAAAGAGCTGTAAGCACCAGGGGGTGAGAAGCAAGTACAGATCCAGGGATCCTGAAACAAGCACAAGAGTCACTTGTCATGTCATCAACCAGCTCCGCAAAACTCAGTTTGCTGCCTAAAAATGGAACATCAAGGACACTTCATTGGACCAAAATCAACAAAGCCTTCTTTTTTTTTTTTTTTCTTTTTTTTTATAAGTAAACAAATTATATTGATCAAAGAATAGGCAAAGCCATGTACAGAATTCTAAAAGAGAAAACAAAAAGCAGCCCCTAGGCTAGGTATGTGCATTATAGAAAAGAAAATCATATAGGTCCATGCCATTGAAATCAACAACAATGGCCCATGTGCATAGTATTCTAAAAAATAAATCTTTAAGCTCCTCCAGTGATCTCTCCTTGTCTTCAAACGTCCGGTCATTGCGCTCCTGCCACAAACACCATATAATGCATATAGGGATCGTCTTCCAAACAGCTTTAATCTGTTGTACATCTCCTAGATTTGTCCAGTTGGCCATCATTGTCACCACCGTCTCCGGCATAACCCAAGCCAAGTTTAATCTATTGAACACCTCATACCATAATACCCTAGCTGTCTCACAATGAAGTAAAAGATGATTTACAGACTCGCCCCCTTCTCTACACATACAACACCAATCTGCAATGATTACCTTCATTTCCTTAGGTTATTAGTTGTGAGAATCTTCCCCAATGAGGTTGTCCACACAAAAAAAGCTGCTTTGGGGGGCGCCTTATGTCTCCAAAGCCTCATTCACGGGAGCTGAATATTAGGTCTTTGTGTGAGAGCATTATAATAGGAACAAACTGAGAATACCCCTTTACCAGTGGGTATCCACCACAATACATCTTCATGCTAATTGCTCGGTTTTATGGAGTACAAGAGGCTGTAAAAATCTGCATAGCTACTCATTTCCCATTCTTGTGCCGCCCTACTAAAAATAATGTTTCAATGGATTGCTTCCCTAATCTTTCCATGACTTCTACCACTGATACATCTTTATCACTTGCAAAATAGAAAAGTGATGGAAATACCTCTTGTAAAGTACTATTATCGCACCAAGTATCTCTCCAGTACTCTCCAAGATTTGTTTCCTATAATTTTCCAGATCGCAAGTGCCAAAGATGCCACAGTGGTGAAGGTTATGGAAATCTCGGGAGGGAGTACTCACTGGAATATCAATTTCAACCAGGTGGCACAGGACTGGGAGATGGGGAGTTTTGTAGATTTTTATAGTCTCTTGTATTCTTGTCGTTCGAATATCCAGCATGAAGATGATTTGTAGTGGATTCCTGCAAGGAGAGGGGTGTTCACTATTCATTCCTTTTATAAAGAACATGAGTCACAGTTTCCTTGGAGAAGGCTTTGGCGGCACAAGGCACCCCCCAAAGCTTCTTTTTTCGTGTGGACAGCTTCCTGACAAAGAGAAGGGTAATCATTGCAGATTGGTGTTGCATGTGTAAAAGAGGGGGTGAGTCGGTGAATCATCTACTTTTACATTGTGAGGCAGCCAGGACTCTCTAAAATGAGGTGTTTAAAAGAATGGACCTAGCGTGGGTTATGCCGAAAACCGTGGTGGAATTATTGGCATGCTAGACCTCTATTCGAGGCGTGCAACAAATCAAAGCGATTTGGAAGATGATCCTTATCTGTATTATGTGGTGCTTGTGGCAGGAACGCAATGAGCGGACGTTTGAGGACAAAGAGAGATCTATGGCGGAGCTAAAAGTTTTCTTTTTTATAACTCTTTGTACTTGGGCCATTGCTGTGGATTTTAATGGCATGGGTCTTCATGATTTCTTAGTTTCTAATGCACCTACGTAGATAGGGCATATCACTTTTGTAATTGGCAGTTTTTGCCCATTCTTGGATCAATAATACTTGTTTACTTATCAAAAAAAAAATCTCTCTCCATAATTTAATCCAACTATTTTAACAACGCTTAAAAAATATGATGTTTTAGCATCCATAATCATCGTCCGCTCATTTCCTTTTCCATTCTCCTCAAGTCTACCCTTAAGGCTCACAAATCCTCACATTTTTCTCTAACAAAATACTAAATTGGAGACAAGGCCATGACTTCTGAAGTCTCAATCCAATTTCCAATAAGTAAAAGCTCAAAATACTCTCTATCTTTTATTCTATCACATAATGATAACCCAATTCAACTCTACAGTCCACCCTTCTTTGTCAAGTAATGATTAATTCTTAGATTGCAGCGATATGGAAGATGGTCCCAATATTTCTATGGTGGTGTATTTGGAGGGAGAGAAACAAAAGAAGCGTTGAAGATTAAGAGCGGTCCATGGATGGGCTTAGGCATTTCTTTTTCAATACTTTACTTGGTTGTAATTGATTTTAATGGCATGAACTTTCATAAATTTCTAGTTTTACTAAACTAGCATGCTTAGGCGATGGTCTTGTATAGGTCTTGTATACGTGGGCTCTTGCCTATTCTCATGATCAATAAAATTTTGTTTATCGATAAAAAAAATGATTAAGGCCTCATTCAAAGCCAATATCAGAAGATCCATACGATAAGGAAACTTCCAATAAAGTTTAAAGGGACCAGTCCCTACTTCAGAACGTATAAGTCAACAACAATGGAGCAGTGCTTGGAAGTTCTTTGAGAACAAGTCACTACATGGCATTACAATTAATATATATTAGAAACTTTCCTCTCATCTATCACACATCTAAATGGACTCTAGCCTAACAAACAGAACAATTTTCCTTGAAAAAACAAGCGAACTGTGCTTTCCCAGGTGGAAGATCTGGATTTGTCAAACACCCCATAACTCCAGAAATTGAAAACTCCAACTCTATTCTCTTAAGCTTACTGTTTCCAACCACACCACTTATGATGAACAATGCGCAACAAAATAATTCAACAAAATAATATTTTGTCACAAACTTTGTCTCATAAATATCAGGTGCATACCCATGCTTCAGTCGAAGCCAAGATGCAAATGCCTCAAGAACCTGACAAGTCAATTAGGTAGAAATGACCCAAAGCCACTCAGTAAACCAGCAAAAGTGTGCACAATTTTTTTTTTTTGATATGTAAAAAGTGTGCACAATTTATGTCCCACACATTAACATAGGCTAAATAATTAAATAGTTCATAATAAGAACAAAAGATCTCACCTGCTCCTTTAGTTCATTAATACTCAAACAAGCTGTCAATATACTTAAAGCTACCTCCATTTGAGAAATGAGCTCTTTTTCAAATTGACGCCGTCTTTCTGGACGAGCTGCTATCTTGTAGTTATATACTTCCTGATTGCAAGAACAAAACAGGAAGTGAATCCATAGAGGCAGCAAACTTATTATCTTCTAATAAGGTATATAATATGAATATTTTCATTTAATAAGTTGAGCTTTATTCATGATCAAAACAGCTGTTGCCCTGGTACATAGAATGTATACATGAGATATACCTAACAAGAAAAACATAAATAAGGAAAAAATCCTGATTACCAGAAATAGGAAAACTGATATGAGCAAATATCCAATGATACAAGGTTTTAAACACAATTACCATCTATTCCAATGTAAAAGAAAAGTATGGGTTTATTATTACACTTTCATGTAATTGGGAATGGAAATATGACAAAACATCATCCAGCAAAGACGCAAATCGTGTTAGAAAGGGCAACAATATCCTTTCATATAGACAATGCCAATACTCATACTATGTACAGTTCAGACTACTCGGCTTTAAAAAAAAAGGAATTTAAACTTTTCTTTTCATGGGTGAATCTGAACTTGTAATGGAAGCAAGATATACATGAATTATCACAATGTTCTAAAGAGATGATTACTGGTTTATGCCCAATTTAAATATCATGTTTGGCTAGAACATCCAAGCCCACTTCTCAGATGTCTTCATGGTTCTAAAGTTTTCAAGATATACCTCACACTTAATGATTTATTCCAAGAAATATTTTGTAAAAGATGGCATCTAAAGATAAAAATAAAAAAAGACAAGACAATTTTTTCTTAATTTATACCTCCAAATGATTCGAATATTGGATTAAATGCAATTTTACAGACATGCTATTAAAGACCGCAGGAATTCATGCTCCATCCATAGAAGTGGACAATTCTACCAATAATACATTATCACATAAATATCACCTTTTGTCCACTGTCTAACCAAGCACATTCTACTTGGTCAAGAGCAAGATTCCAAGGACAAGATTCTCCTCATTTAATTTTTATACCAACAACATTAATAACCTTCTATTTCTAGATAGGTGTCTCTCTTGTATACATCTTGTACAAGGATTACACCTTTTACACTTTTTAATGAAAATTAGAAAGGATGGAAGATTTTTCTAAGACATGCACGTATTGAGGTGGGTGACGGTTCTTGAGTCAATTTTGGCATGACAAATGGTGCGGTGAACAAAGCCTCAAAGACACATTCCCTGCCATGTTTGAGCTTGTACAAACGAAGGATGCCGCAGTAGTTAATCTCTTGGTCTTCTCTAGTGGCTCCCCTCAATGGAATGTAGATTTCATCAGGGTAGCACAGGATTGGGAGTTGGAGGTTATCACCAAGTTCTTTGCTTTATTGTATTCCGTGAGAGTGACCGAGGGAACCACAGACAAGATCAGTTGGAGCCATTCCAAGAAAGGTAGAATCAGGTTAGGTTTTGTAACTAAGTTCAAACACGAAATTCTCATCTCATCCCATTTCATCATTACAACTTTCTCAAATTCCCATCAAAATATAATAAACAATTCAATTTTTTCAAATTCCAATTTAACTTTTTCAAATCCCAAAATAATAATAATATTAAAATATATTATTTTAAACTTTCATCTAAAACCAAAAATTCTCATCACACTCCCCAAACCTAACCTCAGAGTCAAATCAATCTGCCAAGTTCTAACTAGTCACGGAATGAACACTTCTCCATGGAGGAATATATGGAAGACGAAAGCTCCCCTAAAAGCAGCCTTTTTTATTTGGGCAGCCTCCTTAGGCAAGATTCTTACTATAGAAAATTTGAGGGAACGTCGTGTAATGGTGTTGGATTGGTGTTGCATGTGCAAGAAGAATGGGGCAATCAATAGATCACCTGCTTCAACATTGTGCAGTGGTCATGGCCATGTAGGATTATTTTTTTGTAGGAATTGGAATATCATGGATCATGCCTCGTAGACTGATGGATTTTCTGGCAAGCCGGAGAGGCCTCCAAGGCAATACCCAAGTGGTAGCAATCTAGAAGACGGCCCCTATGTGTATATGTTGGTGCATTTCGCAGGAGAGAAATGATAGAATCTTCAAGGATCGTGAGAGAACAATGGATGAGCAAAAAGTTTTCTTTTTTAAAACCTTGTTCTTATGGGCAGGGGTCATTCTTTTTTTTTTCTTTTTTTTCCTTTTTTTTTTTTTTTTTATGTCGGGGAACCTCTCTAAGGCATAGCCCTTCGAACCCACCCCTGTAAACCCCGGTCCCGTGCACCGCACCATCGGAAGTTTCCATATACATAACTAGTTAAATCGCTAGCTTTTCACCAGGGTGTGACCCCTAGAGATTGTTTGCACCCAAGGGGATTTGAACCTTAGACCTGGGAGGAGCATACCCCCAAGCCCAAGGCTTTTACCACTTGAGCCAACTCCTAGGGGTTAACAAACCATTACCACTGAACTAATGCATCTCTTTAAACCCAAGAATAATTAGAAAAGGCATAATATGAGCAAGAAAAATGGCTAAATGTTCATAATTTTCTATTTACAGTTGTAAACTCTAGTTAGGTACTTCTCATGTATATGTACTTGGGCTATGCCTTCTTTTCTTATGAATAAAACTTCTTGATTACCCATAAAAAAATGAAATTACTTCTCAAAAAATGCTGAACAGACCACAAATGTAAATTCTCTTATAATATACCTCAGGAAGAACTGTAAGTAGCTCCAAGAATCCAGGTATGTATTCTGGATGAGAGTTCATCTCATCTCTAAGCCAATTCACAATACCACCATCTCCCCAATCCTCCGCAGGAACATATACAGCCAAGGCAGCCACCGCAATGCTAATCTATAGAGCAAGCCAATACAGCACACACACACACATATATATATATTATAAGTAAAATAAAGTTCTATTAAAGCAAAAACTAGGCATAGCCCAAGTAATACAGCATAATACTCTCTTGATTTCATAATATTGCAGGATAAGTGTACATGAAAAGGAAGATTCCAATAATACCTGAGTTCTAACTTTAGGAGGCCCTTTGTGAAATTTTTTTAGTAATGTCTGCATTTAAAATTCATGCATCAAATCTTACGAATTATAGAGCATCATCTCTGCATGCGTGAGAATGATTGCTTATATTCAGATAGGAAATAAGACCTTTTCTCAATAGACTAAAATGACCAGAAGCAAATAGAAGATACAAATCAGGTACTCACATTTAAGGAAACACGTAATGGGCCAAAAGCTTCAGAAGGTAGTTCTTCAAAATCCCTTTGTACCTGGATCAGACACAAAGTGCATGACAACCCACAAAAGAAGCACATGCTAAACAAGGCTTTCATTGTTTAGCATTTCGCATGTGTACATACCTGGATGTGCCTTTTGCGTGTTTTGGTGAGTTTTATTACTTATCCAAAAGGAAAAGAAAAAAAAAGCATAAATTAGTGGTAAAATTCTCAAGTGCGTATGTTTACCTTGGTTCTAAGGGTCTGGGAACAAAAGATTAAGGTTTCAAGATTGCTAGAGGCATCATGAAGCAAATTATCAGCAACCTAAATAGGAAAGCAAAATGTTAATTTATCTAAAATGCAAATATTATGACCTTTGAGGAAAAGTCATGGAACAAGATAAATAACAATATAAAAATTACTAACAGAGTGGAAAAATATGTAAAAAGCATATAATACAAATGGAACCACCACATAAAAGCACCGGTAAATAACTGCACAGACTGAACTTTGAATATTTTTTTTTTATAAGTAATACGAAATTTATTAATGCAAGTAGAAAGGCATAGCCCAAATACACAAGAAGTATACAAGCGGAAACACCTAAATACAAGCTATGAAACTAGGAACTATCAAAGTCTAAAAATGAAACATTTAAAGAATCCCCATTCAGTAGACTGAACTTTGCATATGAAGGCTAGTAACAATTAAATAACATGAAATCATGCATACAATTTACCATAAGGGGGAGCGAAACCAAAGATTTATAAAATTTCAATTGAAGTGAATGCCATGGTACCCTTTACTTGTTAAAAAAAAGGTGAGGACTTTCTTTACCAACTTTGTTTTTGATAAATGACTTTCTTTACCAACTGGCCCAAACAAAAGAGATTAGCCTCTTGATTTATTGATTGATTCAATGGAAGTATGTGTGGCCTGGGGTGCCAGAAACTGCTAGCTCTGACCATTTAAGTTCTTTCCATGCATACATTTAAAAAGCAAATTCTTACATCTTGTCCAGGAAACAGAGGACACTGCTGTCAGAAACAGGAAGCTCACAAGAGAAGTACAGAGAGTATGAGATTAAAAAAAAAAGGTTAAATGCTTGAAAGAAATATATTAAGTCCATAGCATTTTGCAGCTTAGCATAATGGTTGCAGCAGAAGAATGAGGTTCAGCTTTCAATAGACTTCAAGGGAATTTGATTCTAATAACTCACAATTTATATGATATTTTACAAAGTTGTGAACCTTTTATGTTCAATAATGACACCATATGTAGTACCCAAAAATGAGCCAAGCCTAGCCCTAGCCCTAGCCCCAGCCCCAGCACAAGGCATTGATTGTGAGCATGAGCCCTCAATCTAAAGCCCAATTTGATGCAGGCAAAGCTAGGCTCTTTTGCTGTGCATTTCTACACCAACATTTATAAACAAACAAATCAATTGAAATTTAATGCTTAAAGGTGTAGAGCAGAACATACTTTTCTGTTAGTTTTAGAGTTAACTAAGAATTAAAAATCTTCTTCTCCAAGAAAGCAACACCGAGTGTACAAGAATAGAACTTACAGGCCTGAACCCTAATCTCGATTACCACAACTGGCAACCCACGACAGATGAATGAACACAAACACTTTCAAGTTGGCGCACGAAATTTAAAAAAAAAAAAATGCAATGTTAAATTATACTGTCTATTTCCCTCATCCGTTCTAGGCTCAGAAGATGGAAATCTAAAAAGATTTCCTCTAGAAGATTTCCTCCAGTTGGAACTAAAATTGGGATTTCAAACATATACATTATCTTTCTTTCTTTTTTCTCTCAGCAAACAGACATCATACGCCGGAATTCCAGTGTACAAATGACCCTTGCGCACTTCGCAACATGATTATGTCATTCAAACTTATCGACTTCTTTTCATCTTCTCAGCAACCAAACAGAAAACACGTTGCTTCCCTTACCCGACATAAATCAACATGTATATTCGCATACACCCCCACACAGTGAACCGCTACTCAGTTAAAACACGCCAATCATGTCACTAAAACCTTCCATATCTCACGCAGATAAATCCAACATAAAAATAAAACATACAGACACACACTTGACACAAATCATATCCGCAAGCTTCCAATACCAACGGAAGTATTGGAATCGGAGAAGCAAACGGTGGGATAGCGAAGTACCTGCCAGGCGTCTAGGGTGCGCTGAAAATCTTGGAGCCAGCGATCGGCTTGCACACGAACCGTATCGTCGGGGTGATGGTACAGTGCATTTAGGGCTTCTTTCACAGTGTTCTGGAGCTCCATGAACTAGAATTCTGAATATTGAGTAGCTTCCTCTTCTAAATATAATTCAATCCTCTCTGTCTCTCTCTGTATTGGAAGCTGTTTTGGCGCCCGGTCGGGACGAAGAAAATGGGGTTTTGATTCTTGAAGACGACGATCGGGCGAGTGCTTAATTATTAGATAGTATTCAAATGCGCCTTTTGAATTATAACGTAACAATTTGATTTATAAAATTTAAAATTTAAAATATATTTTTTAATATAATAAATTATGTGGAGTATAAAGATTTTTAAATATATATATATATATATTGTTATAAAGAGTCAAGACAAGCTTTTTATTTTTATTTTTAAGATTGATTTTGTGTTTTAATTTAGGTAAGGTCTGGATAGTAAATTGAGTTGAGATAAAAATTAAGAATTGAATAAAATATTATTAGAATATTATTTTTTAATATTATTATTGTTTTTGGATTTGAAAAAGTTAAATTATTTATTATATTTTGTATGAGAATTTTAAAAAATTGTAATGATTAGATGAGATGAGTTTATATCAACTCTGAATTCAAATGAGACCAGTTTTTAAAATCCTCATGTTTTTAGCGATCATTCTATGTTTTCTCTAGAAAGTAAAGAAGGGGAAGATAGCCACTCTTTTTCAGTAGAAGAAGGGTGTGGTAAATTAGGATTTAAGAAACAAAAATGGATGGATTATAGGAGCATTGGGGAGCATTGGCAAAGGTTGTGTCTCACAAAAAAGGAAAATTGCATAATCGAGATTGATGATGAGGTAATCAATTTTTTTTATTTTTTGGAGAATAAAAACTTCTGCATGAATGCATAGAATTCAAATACATAATACACCAACATGATGACAATTTTCAACCAAATAAAAAAACAACATCTGCAACTAACAGGAAACACCTGTTGCATCCATCTCAATACAACTTCGAATAAAATCTGGAGGTTCATTCCATCCACAAACTGGGCTTGTCGAGCTAGTAGGTGTGCAACCTCATTGCCATGTCTACCAACATGCATAACCTCAAAAGAGTTAAACATGGACAATACCCTCTTAACCTCATTGATTAAGACATTGGACCTGCTCAGATCCTCCCCCCTTGGACATATAACCTTCATAACAGAGAATGAGTCCCCCTCTAAAATCAAGTGAGAGATACCCATGTGAGAAATAATATGCAAACCCCTTAGAACAGAAAGCGTTTCTATATCCTCCACCTCATGAAGACCCAACTCCCGCCTAGACATCGATATAACCATATGTCCCTTATCATCCCGCAACACAACACCCACACCAAAAACATTTAAAGAGCTAAAAATAGCTCCATCTACATTCAGCTTAAAAGCCCCACATGGTGGAGGATACCAACTCAAAGTAGAAAACTAGTTATGAACTTTGACATGCTTTCGGACTAGCTAGAAGTTATCAACATAATCAAAACAATTTACAACCACAACACATATATCAAGATTTGTTTGCTAGAATAATTTCAGATTACAAAATTTCCACACACCCCAGGAAGCCAACAAGAAACAAGTCAATATCTACTAGAACCCAGGATATGCCACTGAAATAAAAGATTCTTTGTAGGCAAACTGTTTTTACAAGCCCTCCAAATAAAGTTTTTAATCTTATTTGGAAGCTGTAAATTCCACAAAGACTTCCAAAAAGAAGATAAAAGCAAATCTTGATTACTAAAGCCATTCTCAAAAGTATGTTTTGAATTAAGAGCAAAATAATACGCTGACTTTACAGTAAAAATACCATTTCTAGTACCACTCTACACTAATTTATCATCACCCTAATGAGAAATAAATGAGTCTTTAAAATATTACTAGCCTCAAATGGAATAAATATATATTTTACCAAGTCTGTATTCCACCTACTAGGAGAAAAGGAATCCAATAAGTCAGCCACACAAGCATCCTTAGCAAGTGTATTGCAGCAAGTAATAACCTTTCTGGAATTAGAATCAGGAAGCCAATTATCTTTCCATATCCGAATTTTATCTCCTCTACCAATCCGCCATAAACTTCCAACTTTTATTACAGATTTTGCTCCATAAATGCTGCGCCATACATAAGATGGCTATGAGCCAAGCACCAAAGATAAAAAAAAAATCAAAATTGGGAAAATACTTTGCTTTAAAAACTGATACAAAAAGAGATCCTTGTGATTGAAGTAAGCGCCATCCTTGCTTCGCCAATAATGCTAAATTAAAAACTTCCAAATCCGGAAATCCCAATCCACCACTAAATTCGGATTTACACATATTACGCCATTTCAGCCAATGAATCATTCTTTTTTAACCCCTTTGTCCCCACCAAAACCGTGCAATCATCTCTTCAAGTTCTTGGCAAAAGCCCTTTGGAATCTTGAAACAACTCATTGTATAAGTGGGTATAGCCTGTACTATAGCTTTAATCAACACCTCTCGGCCAGGTTGTGACAATAACTTTTCTTTTCAACCTTGTAATTTTGGCCAAACTCTATCCTTTATTGCTTTAAAAGTTTGAAATCTGGATCTTCCCACAAAAGAGAGTAAACCAAGATATTTAGCATGATGCTGAACATCCTGAACACCCTATACTCCTTTAATAGCATCCATAATGGCTGGCTCCGTATTGCGACTAAAAAGAAGTTATGTTTTTCCCATATTTAGCTGTTGTCCCGATGCCATACCATAAGTAGATAGCAAATCTTTTATATGCTGACTTTCAGAAACAAAAGCTCGACATAAAATAATACTATCGCCTGTAAAGAATAAGTGACTGACCCGTGGGGCATTATAACACACACTAATACTCCTCAGATGACATTGCTCTTCAGCTTGCTTCAGCAACAAAGATAGTGCCTCAGCACATATAACAAATAAATAAGGAGAGAGAGAGAGCACCCTTGACGTAAACCACATGTCGGCTTAATAGGCTGAGTGGCAAATCCATTCACAAGAACTTTGTACGAAACTGAAGTAATACACAACATTATAAGACGAATGAATTGAGAAGTGAAGCCCATACACAGCAATAGTTTTTCCAAGAAAATCCACTCAACCCTATCGTAGGCTTTACTCATGTCTAATTTAATAGACATACAACCATTCTTTCCCCGTTTCCTTCTCCTAATAGCATCCACAATTTCAAAAGCCACTAGAACATTATCCATAATCAGCCTTCCAGGAACAAAGGCTAATTGATTTTCAGAAATAACTCCAGGTAAACTAATTTTAGCCTATTTGCTAAAACCTTTGCAATGACCTTATAGACCACATTACATAAACTAATGAGTCTATAATCCTTTATATACACAGGCTGTTTGTTCTTTGGAATCAATACAATATTTATAAGATTTAAGTCAAAAGGCATAACACTCGAAACCAACACTTGTAAAACAGAGTTAATAATAGTATCACCCACCAAATGCCAATACTTTTGCAAAAATAATGGAGGCATACCATCCAGGTCTGGAGCTTTAGCGCCGTTGCCGAGGAGTAAGTCTAGTTGATTTTTGTGCTTCTTGTGATCATTATTTCATTCTTGAAATTTTTGAAAAAAAAAATCGTTAGTTTTCGATAGTTATTTTTATTTATTTTCATTACTCTAGACTTTTCCTGATTTGTTTTTCATGGTTTATTAGAGTTTCCTTGATTGTTTATGATTGTTACTCAATCTTCTAATCAAGGTGATTTTCAATGCGATTTAGAAATATAGAGACCTTTACACAAGTTAAGGAGGAAAGCTCGGAGAAATTCTAAAGAGAACGATATGGCTCTTGATTCCCTATTTTCTAGCGATTCTGATTTAGAATAGGAGGAAATCATGGCTATAAATCGAACTTTGAAAGAGCTTGCCGTCCTTGATTTGAATCAACAACCTTTATGCATAACGTTCCCTACTTTAGATGTTGCTACTACTTTTGAATTAAAATCTAGACTAATACATCTCTGGCCCACTTTTCATGGCCTTGTAGGTGAATATCCTCACAAGTATTTAAAGGAGTTTCATGTGGTATGCATGAGTATGAAACCCACGGGGGTGACTGAAAAGTAAATTAAATTAAGAGCCTTCCCGTTTTTTTTGAAGGATTCGACTAAGGATTAGCTCTATTATCTACCATCCGGAATTATTGTCACATGGAACGAGATGAAGAGGTTGTTTTTGGAAAAATATTTTCTAGCTTTACGGGCGGCCAACATTCGAAAGGAAATTTGTGGTGTAAGGCAGCACAACAAAAAAGTCTCTACACGAATACTGGGAACGTTTTAAGAAATTATGTGCAAGTTGCCCTCATCATCAAATTAGTGAGCAGCTACTTATTTAGTATTTCTATGAGGGCCTTCTACACACTAATAGGAGCATGATTGATGTTGCTAGTGGATGAGCTTTGGTGGATAAAACTCCCGAGGCCGCGAGAAACTTGATTGCAAATAT
>QEOT01004595.1:207572-266362 GCA_003123785.1 Pterocarya stenoptera
TTTTTAATAGGCAAAAACATTACATGTACAAGAATTTAAGTTATTTTTCATCACTGCTTGACGTTTGGTTCTTCATTTCCTTTTCTATTGCATGACATTTTTAACTTTTTTTCTTAATTTTGTGGGTTATTTTCGGTGCTATCTCAATTGCAAATAATTAACTGCTACTCCTCATCATTTCAAACCACCGCTTGATGTGAAGTCAGGTCACCGCCCATTCAATGCCAAATATTGCAGATTAAATGCCAAGCTATCAATTAAAACTTGATTTTTATATAGTTAAATAGATTTGAAAAATTATGTAAGAGTAGTGTTATACATACGTATAATTTTATGCACAATATTACAAGTACTAAGTAGCAGTCTCATTTTGTCAATGCTTTTTTTCTTTTCTTTTCTTTTTTGAAGGGAAACTGTCATCATTCATTCATTAGAGAAAATTACATCTATGATCGAATACATTCTGAGATGTCTCCATATCAAACATGACATCATAAACTAAAATAATGCATTTGGAGCTTCACCAATATACTATTTTCTTTTGTGACTGGTCTGGTCTTAATTATCGCTGATACTCTCTACAGACAAACGTCCAAGAGACAACACTCTCTACCTAAATAGAGACTGAATCTCACCCTTCATAAAAAGAGAGGACTCAACCTCTACAAACAAACGTCCAAAAGATGAACTTTTTTATTTTAATTAATAACAAGAAACCAAAAAAGAAAGCAGCAAGATAGATGCAAAAAAAGACAGATTACAGTTTGGACCAATTCCGGTAGACTTCAAAATTTGTGACGGTCTATGAAGGCAACACACTTGTCTCTTTTCAACCATTAAGGTCAGATTTGAAAGGTCTGGTGGTGGCGAATCTGGTGATTTGGCGCATGTGTTGAGAAGAGCTGCCGAAAGGAGTGGCACGTGAGGACCATGCGCAGATATGGGCGGTGCATGAGAACCACGCGAGGTGATGTTCGCAAAACTACCACTTTCCTCAGAATAATTTTTTACAGAATGATTTTTTACCTGTGAATCTGCTTGTGACGCGTGTCTCTCTGGAGTTGTCGGAAAGCTGTAGATCTGTTTTTTTAGCCTTGAAAAATGCAAAATAAAACTAAGTAAAAGAAACCTTGATATACAAGGTGGGTAAATGGAGGAAGGAGGGAAAAAGAGGAAGGAGGAGGAGGCCTCCTCCCATTTGAGCAAAAATCAGATCTGAAGCCCTTATTTTTTACGAGAGAGAGAGAGAAGGGGAAGGAGACGCCTCGTATCAATACTATTGAATTCCAAATTTCGAATTTCAAAATTTTCTCCATTTATAGCAGTTGACACATCGGTACATATAATTATATATATAATTGTAAATATAGACACTTATTTCATTAAATGAATGAACGAGATCAATTGTAATGAATAAAAAAGTTGATATTTTTTGTTTTAATTACTCTTTCCTTGAATGTAATTCCAACTCGAATAAAAAAATCTTGGAGTTTCACCTATCTTTTTGGGTTAATCATTTTAGTAACCAAATAAATATATATATTTTTCCAAATTATAGATTCTATTTTATATGGCACCATTCTACCATATTTTGGGGCTTTCAACACTAGTTTTAAAAAAAAAACAAAATCTAGTTAAAAAATAAATAGTTTGAAGGAAATGATGCTATCCAAACGTTATCAGCTGGCCGGTTGGTTAGATAGTACAAGATAGACCGTTATTTCAGCAGCATGGTCTGCCTAAGAGCATTAGCATTTTGCTGACTTTCCTAAGATAGCTTTGTAGCTAAATTTTGATAAAAAAAAAAAAAAAAAAAGGGGGGTTTTTTTTTTTTTTTAAATTTTTATATAAAAATTTAAAAAAAAAAAAAAAGGGGGGTTTTTTTTTTTTTTTAAATTTTTATATAAAAATTTAAAAAAAAAAAAAAAGGGGGGTTTTTTTTTTTTTTTAAATTTTTATATAAAAATTTAAAAAAAAAAAAAAAAAAAAAAAAAAAAAAAAAAAAAACTACCATTCGATTCCTTATATTAGGGAGCTCCCTACATTTGGAGGACTCATTTTTAATGTAATTTATTCAACATCTATAATTTTTTATTTTGTTTTGAAATTTTTTCTCTTTTATCTTTTTTATTCCATTGTTATCTTTCTTTTTTAGTCAACATGATAGAAAATGCTAAAGAATTAATTATAAAAAATATTTGAAGCATATTTTATGACTTCTTGTTTTTTCTAAGCAAATAAGAAATATAAATGATAATGAATTTAGAGATTTTAGGATATAGAAGTGAAATTAAAAATAGGGATTTAATCAAATAAAAAGGACAAGAATAACAAAAAATAATATTGGAATAGAGTAGGTAAAGATTTAATGGGATGTATGGTGTTTTTGAAAAATGAGTTGCTAAAATAGGAAAAAGTGTGTTTATTGGCTAAAACTAATTTCATGAGAAACTAATTTTTTTTCTTCTATTTGTAGCTAAATACTTAAATGAAGTACACCACCCAAATTTTGAAATCCTTTGTTTTGAACATATCCAATTTTTGACCTCTTTCCAAGAAAGGTCATGATCTGGGTTTGCTAGTTCATCTCACCAAGGTCATGATCTTTCATTGTTCTAGCCTCTAAGCACTCTGATTTATTATTTGCTCCATATTTTTTATTCCATACCCACTTATATCAATCATTCACGTACGACATGCCTGCAGGATAAGAATAACCAGTATCAACATTATCTTTCATTATTCTTGTTTCTGAATTCAAACAAACATGGCACATCGATCGTTTAAACGTTTTGTTGAACAAGAACTAGGAAAGTTTCCACACTTCTTGATCTTCACCATGCTTGAATGGGTGCTGATAATTATGCTATTCATTGATGGGCTTCTTGCATTTGTTGCCAATGAATTTGCCAAGCTTTTTGAATTGCAACTCCCTTGCTTGCTTTGCACAAGAATTGCTCATGCATTGGTCCACAGAGACCCTGAATTCTACTACAATGATTGGATATGTGAAGTTCATAAGAAAGATGTTTCCTCTCTGGCATATTGTCACAATCACAATAAATTGTCAGATGTAAGAAAGATGTGTGAAGGTTGCCTTTTTTCATTTGCAATAGAAAAAGACTCTGATTGCATCAAGCACAAGCCTGCAGTTGAGATTTTGAATAAAGATCTCGAGTGCTTTGTTGGGGATGATAGCCAAATGCCTTTAAGTTTGACTGCAGGAAAAAATGATGATTTTGTGCATGCTGAGAAGAGTAGCATACGTTATTGTTCATGTTGTGGAGACCCTTTGAAAGTGAAATCATCAAATTCAAAGGGAAAAGGTGCCAATGCATACTCACTAAGTCCCACTCCTTCACCACGAGCACCGTTTGTGACATTATCAAGGGAGACTTGCAGTCTGAATTCGCCGTGCACTCGATATGCAAAATCCAAATTTATTTCTGAACATGACTCAGTTCCTGAAGATGGCTCGAATGGATTCAATCCCAACACTCAAGGTGAGTTTAGGATCTCCCTCCTCTTCAAACTTTCAATACAAAATCTTAGAGTCGCTACTGATAACCTAGACCTAGACTTTCTTCTTGATTATTTCTTTGCTCTTGAATTTTTAATGTATTCTGATACTTATAAGTGGTGTATAAACACCCTAGTTGATGTGGAAGGCATCTGTGTCAGTGATGTTTTGGATCTGTCAATAAACATGTAAATGCATATTTCATTTTTCACAATATAAAGTTATGACCTGAACTAAATGTATTTTTATGGACCATATCATTCATTTGTAATCTACGTTTTGTAATCCCAGTTAGGGAAGATGCCAAGGCTACTACAGTTTTGTTATTGACAGAATCTGAGGATTTGAATGGCAATGCCTCCAAGAGCCCCAACTTTGGTAGAGGCTTTGGAGTTTCACCAACAAATTCAGCCACCATTAGTCCTAGGTTTGGTACTAGGAGTACAAGGAAGTCTCCACTTGGAAAGACAATGTTTGCTTTAGGGTGTACTGAGGAGAATCTGCCAATTATTGAAGCCGATGGCGATTACATTTTGCATCATTTGAAGAGACAGGTTCACTTGGATCGCAAGTCATTGGTTGCTTTGTACATGGAATTGGATGTAGAAAGAAGTGCTTCAACTGTTGCAGCTAACAATGCAATGGCCATGATCACCAGATTACAAGCAGAAAAGGCAGCTGTTCATATGGAAGCCTTGCAGTATCAAAGAATGATGGAGGAGGAGGCAGAGTATGACCAAGAAGCCCTACAAGAAACGATTGATTTGCTTGCCAAGAGAGAGGAAGAAATCAAGGTTTTAAAGGATGACCTTGAGGAATATAGAGAAAAATATGGAAGCCTAAGAAAAGATGGTTTTGAGAGAGTCGGAGTTGGGGCGAATGAGGATTACCTAGAGTATATATCAAAACCATACTCATCTTACAGTGCAAAATCTGAAAGTTGCAGTTCCAATTCTAGTGTCAATGAAGGGGAGATTAATGGAGAGGATGCATTTGGACCGGGTACACAAAGTGAATCCTTGAAAGAATTCAAAGGGGAGGAACCACATCCTCTCAGAAGGCTTAAAAATTTGGAGAAGAGAAATCACTTCCTATCAGAAAATGGAGCTCTTTCCTCAGAGTCTAGCTCTAACAAATTTGAGAAAACAAATGATGAGACAGGTAACATAAATACAGATCCATCTATGTTATTATAGCATCAGCATTGTTTTAAGCATATAGATGATTAGATACATACTGGAAATCTACACAAGTAGTTTATGAGCATCTCTTTAATAATTATTTACGCATCCAAATCACTATCAAAGGATCACTTATTTGCTCTGATGTTGCAGGAAAGCAAAGAAAACCTATCCTAACAAAAGAATTATCTCATCTTAGTCAAAGGGTAAAGGACCTTGAAGCAGATAATGGATTCCTAGAGCATGCTGCTCAGACACTCGAGAAACATAGTGAAGGGGCAAGACTTCTGATAGAGATATCTCGAAATATGCGTAAACTTCGGCAATTGGTGACAATGAATCTTGAAGAGAATGTAGAGAATGATGATTAATTCTTAGCCTAATCCTTTTATGGTACATGAAATTTACTTCCAATTAATTATCCTCAGTTTTCATGATATGTTCACTTATGAGTCAAGATTCTCTGAAGATCCTGCACACATATAGGAGATGGATATCCAGTCAAGAGGAAAGGTGGTTGCTTTATTCAAAGTTGATAAGATACAAATAACAGTGCTGTTTGTTCTGAATGGGCATCACTCCTTGCACTTTTTCAAAGATCATGTTTGATGTACAGTTACTAATGGTTAAAAAGTCATAGGAAGCCTAGTGCTGGTTCCAGATGCTACTGCTGATTGAATATGCAGTTTTCCCCCCCTCATACTTATATAGAAAAAATGAGTCTACAAGTGACAAGATTGATTAAGAATATCAAAAGCATTGGACACTTGTCCAAGCTTTGCTTCAATATAATCGAGCTGAAATAAAATTTTCCATTACTTGCTAAGCAAGTTCGACTAACTAACTCTTTAAACATGGATAGTTAAAACCACTTGTTTGTGTAAACTAGTGCTGGAGAAAAACCAGATCCTGGGATGAATTTCTCTAATTTTATAGATACAAAATCCATTTTAGGTTCTTTTCACATGTTTTTTCCTTAAATATTAAGGTGGCTATTTATTCTATCCTCAACAAGAATAAGGGTGTTAACCAATTAGCATAAACCAAGGTTTGCATAAATGAAATTCCTTTTTAACCTAAGAAATCAACAACATCTCTCACTTTTGGTTGATGCTGAATATCCGAAGATTCGTAAACTAAATCTTGTGTGGCTATGTCAGAGATTATATTTGTCAATCAATCATAAATTTCCCGAGTCCTAAAAAAGCATACTAAGTTACTAACCTCACAAAAATGATGCATGCTAATATAAGAAAGTACACGAATTGAAGCTCATAGCTAACCAGAAAAGAGCAGGCATTTTATGATTCAGAATGTTGCACATTGTAGTTTATATCTGTGTATGCTTGCATAAATGTATTTGCCCTTACTTCTTCCCATATGCACGCCAAGAGGCTCCCTGAGCATTGAATGAACTTTATTCTTCTTTTCCTTTCTTTTTCTTTGATCTTTTATATATAAAACTATTAAAGCTATATGTTGATGGAAAATATAAAATTCAATCATCTTATATAACCTCATCACAAACAAACAAATGTGCCTCGAGAAATTCATGGATTTGTAATCTCAGTTAAATTGAACAGAACATTTGCTCCAAATGATTGTGGTAATTGGTTGAAGAACAACACTTTTTAACTATATCATTTTCTCAACGTCCTGCTTCTTATTATTGACACATATGCAGTAACGTTTTCTGAGTTTTGTTACAACTTCCTTGGTTCAACCTGATCGTTAAGAAAAGTGGGATCACTGTTTAGCAGTCTAGTTTGAAATGTTTTTGTACACTATCTATTTATGTGATCTATCAACAAACATAGTCTTTATAACACCCCTTTCAATCTTCCGTAGCAATTCAGTCTCCTATTGCATGTATGGAAAATGTGCAATTTCATGGCATGAAGCTGTTTATCCGTCTCATTTACACCCATGATTGTTTGTTTGTTTCCTCAATTTCCCTCACATTTTCTAGACCAATCTGTGCCTTTGAACTCACCTATTATATAGTTCAAGGATATTCAAATGCCTCTTTTTTGGTTAGCAAGAGATGCTAACTACCTACCACCTCAACTTTTTCACAATCTAGAATGATAATGGAATTATGCTATTGAATAGTGCTACTTATACTTACAATTTTACGTACAAAACTCATTTTGTCAGTTTTCTTTTGAAAATTTGAATTTCAAATTTTATAGTTATGAACATATGAATAACTGATGCATGGACAAGTAAGTTTTTTATAAGTTTTTCTTAAGATTAGCTAACATTTTTCTTATGATATTTTTTGTTCTGATCAATTTATAGCTTGTTTGTTGATTTCCCTTTATGTAATGACATTTGATCAATTAATCAGTTTTTGTGTCATAAAGTAATGTTGTTGAACCAAAACAAAGAGAGAGAGGTTCTAACTTGATGTTGTGCAGGCGAAATAGCTTTAAGATTGCTTTGCCCTTGATGTCTGCAAAAACTTCTAATTTTGAATGCAACCTATCGATTGACTTTGGTTTAGTGCATGGGACAACAGAGAATGAGAAAAGTGCTTTAAAGGGTTTATTAGGCACTCAAATTAGAAAAAGTTATTGCTGCTGAGTTGGACTAAAATCTGTACCACTTCTATGACAAGGGAGCTGAGAGACTTTTGGTGATGTCAAGTAAGGTAGGAAGGAAACACAAATATTCATATCTAATGAGAGACCCATAAAAAGTGGATAACCAAAAAGCCTTGTGAGCCCTCCTCAAAACAATGAGTTTTTTGGAGTATTATTGTTTCTCCCCTTAAGATTTGATGTTTTTGGATCCAAATCTTTTGTTTTATAATTGATAGAATGTTTTCTATTTGGTGTAAGACTAATGCTAACTATATTATGCTTGCACATCATCTTGTATAAGTCTTTACTAATGTAATGTCTTAAAGAAAGGCCCAAACTATATGGCTTATACTCTAAAAGAATTAGTCAATGATACAATTAGAGCCTTATTGGAATCTTATAAGGAGTAAGAACTTCTCATTTCAAGGCAATGTGGGATCCCATACACCACCTACTCTTGTCTCATATGAGATATCACAACTACTATCCATTTTCCACTGAAATAGAGAGGATTCTATTTTATCCCTATTTTTTAAGTTAACACCATTTCAAATAAATGGGCTATTAAAGTCTTGTATAAACAGTTACATAATGGATAAAGTTTTTTTTTTTCTAAACTTGGTTGGAAGAACTTTCCACCACCCCCATCTATAAATATGACAAGTGCCCATTAAAAATGCAACATGCTTATACTTTTTAAATGTTTAAATTAAAAAAACTTCATGTGTCTCTCTGATATTTAAATGGGTTAGGGAAAATTAAAACTAATCCTATCCAATCTTTGCTGCTTGTTCACTGATGATTATATATTTAAGTTATATATATATATATATATAATAAGTTAGTTGGTTAGGTGTGTATCGACATACCACACCAAAACTTTTGAGTCATCAACAAATATTTCGAATTTTCTTCCACATTATTACTATTGGCTTGAATATCCCATCCCTAATGTCCGTCTATGACATGTTATTAATAAATTATCTTAGATGATTTTGAAACTTGTAAAGGCGAAAAAATGACCACCTTAATAATATTTTGGACATAAGACACAAACTTTTGCCACATTTTGTTTGTTACCATTTTTTAGGCAATTTTTTATTATTTTTTTTAATTTATTTGAACTTTTGTAGTTCTGCTAATAAATAGCATAAAATAATGATAAAAATTTAAGCATATTTTTAAATAATAAAATATAAAATAACTTTCTCCAAAAAACCAATTTCATTCTCTAAATTAAGGGTGTACAGAATTTGGTCCAGACTAAAAAAACTGACCGGACTGAATCGAATCCTCCTCAGGTTGGTCTCAATCTCATATATTGTGGATCGAATAAATTTGGTTCAATCTTAGGATCTATAAATTTTGGACCGGATTGGATCAGACCAGACCGAACTACATATATATTTAAAAAATATTTTTAATAATTTAATATATTATTTTTATGTAGTAATTATATAATTTAATGTAATTTTCATCTAATCTATTATCATTGACCATATAAAATATTAATAATATATGCTATTAATTAATAATATATCATAAATAATGTAATAAAGTTTAATGACAAATCGGCAATTATTTATTAATAATATACAAAATATAAAAAGTTTAATATAACTTAGTATGCATTAACATCATAAATATAATTAATTATTTTTTTAATAATTTAAATAGTCAATTACATAATCCACATTAAATAGTTTACTTAATTTTAATTTTACTAATTTAAATAATTCTTTTTATTAATTTATGAGTAAAAAAGAAAAAAGAACAAACCAAACGGGCTAGATGGGATTGATAGAGACCGGTCCGGTCCGGTCCGGTTCCTAAGAGCACTAGTATTGGATTATTCATCTGCATATTTATATAATATAGCCTTAAATTGGACTGCATTGGATTATACATATCCAAAAATTTGCATATCTATGAATAGAGTTTTAACAAATTTGAAGATGCATTGTTCACTCTCCAAATCTTATTTTACTATTTTTTTTCTCTCTCATCGCCCTCTCCCTCTCTCTACATTAACGGAAACAAACCCTCTATCGAAATATTTCTTTCTCCTTGCTCTCTCTCGACACCAACGAAAAGCAATCCTAAATCTTTTTATTATTATTATTATTATTTGGCTCAAAAATATATAATTCCATGTGTGAATTTTCTTAATATGTAAAATCAATCTTCAAAAGAAGTGATTTTGCGTATGTATATAGAGAACCTAATGCTAGTGGTCTTAGGGGTTCAGTCCGATCTAAAAAATACCCTCTGGACCGACCGGATTAGACCGAATTCACCCATACTCTTAACCTATTAAAAATGAATGAAGAGATTTTTGTAATAAAAGAGTATTAGATGTGAATTTCTTAATCCCAAATATGTTTTATTCTCCATATATCATATACATGCTTATTGAGAATCATTAATATGATAATTGATGACATTTATATATTGAAAGAAGAAAAATTCTATTTATGATCTCTACACACCACAGACCACATATTTATTTATTTATTTTTTTTCTCTAACTAAATGTGTGGTATATG
This sequence comes from Pterocarya stenoptera, assembly GCA_003123785.1. Lineage (NCBI taxonomy): Eukaryota > Viridiplantae > Streptophyta > Magnoliopsida > Fagales > Juglandaceae > Pterocarya > Pterocarya stenoptera. The sequence goes on from QEOT01004595.1 coordinate 217,405, forward strand.
GATGATGAGCAGAAAAATTCAATAAGTTTAAGTAGAATAGAATTAAAAAAATTTAATTTTTTAAAAAAAAAAATGTGGTGTGTGGTGTGTGGGTATAATGGATAGTAAAGCTCATTAAAAGAATATTGACATCAATTTTCGTATTAAATATTTCAGTCCTGCTACGTACAACCGGCGGTGGGAACCGTCGGGTAATCAGCTTAGCCGATATATTAAAAAAAAATAAAAACCAAAACAAGTTGATTTTTCTCACTGGACTCCACTTGTGAAGTTTCTCACCACCTTTTTTTCTTCGTTTTTCTTTTCTCAGATGATTTTTCTCTTTCTTCCAAGTCTGGCTAATGCCAGATGAGAACATAAAGGGTTTATTTTTGCTTCATTTTCATTAGAATGATTTGCAACATTAAAAAATTGCAAGGAGTGGGAGTAATGGTAATCCCAGGGATTTCTCAAGTAGAAGTGATATCCATGAAAATACAGAATGTCCCAGTTGAGAAAAGCTCAACTTTGTACAAAACCCGAAAGGAAAATAAATTTCAATTGTCTTAACATCATGAATAATGCTGATCATACAAAGGAAAGAGGAAAAAAAGAAGATGCAAAATTTGAGAACAGAATTTCATGTGGAGAAAATTTTTGACATTCCAGAAAGCCAAGATTGGAAATCAGGAAATTTTTTTAAAGTAAACAAGAGAAAAGCACCTAATTGATAACTTGTTAGACAAAAGATAAAAAAAATGCCAAAGCGAGAAAGTTTCAACCTTCTTTGACTTCNAAATTTTGGACCGGATTGGATCAGACCAGACCGAACTACATATATATTTAAAAAATATTTTTAATAATTTAATATATTATTTTTATGTAGTAATTATATAATTTAATGTAATTTTCATCTAATCTATTATCATTGACCATATAAAATATTAATAATATATGCTATTAATTAATAATATATCATAAATAATGTAATAAAGTTTAATGACAAATCGGCAATTATTTATTAATAATATACAAAATATAAAAAGTTTAATATAACTTAGTATGCATTAACATCATAAATATAATTAATTATTTTTTTAATAATTTAAATAGTCAATTACATAATCCACATTAAATAGTTTACTTAATTTTAATTTTACTAATTTAAATAATTCTTTTTATTAATTTATGAGTAAAAAAGAAAAAAGAACAAACCAAACGGGTTAGATGGGATTGATAGAGACCGGTCCGGTCCGGTCCGGTTCCTAAGAGCACTAGTATTGGATTATTCATCTGCATATTTATATAATATAGCCTTAAATTGGACTGCATTGGATTATACATATCCAAAAATTTGCATATCTATGAATAGAGTTTTAACAAATTTGAAGATGCATTGTTCACTCTCCAAATCTTATTTTACTATTTTTTTTCTCTCTCATCGCCCTCTCCCTCTCTCTACATTAACGGAAACAAACCCTCTATCGAAATATTTCTTTCTCCTTACTCTCTCTCGACACCAACGAAAAGCAATCCTAAATCTTTTTATTATTATTATTATTATTTGGCTCAAAAATATATAATTCCATGTGTGAATTTTCTTAATATGTAANTCCAGCCAGTTGCAAGTAGAGTTTTTCTAAATATTTTTATTTTTTATTCTATATTCATTTAAAAGTTTATAACTAATGGTAAAAACTCTACCCATTGAAAAACCCAGGCCTAGAGATGTTTTAACCCAAGCCCAATTTGGAGCCTCAAAGAACAGCCCACATACCCTTAACCCAAAAAAGATTTCCTTTCTTTTCCTCTCTCTTTGTAGACAAACCGCTGCTCCACATCTCCAGTTCACCTTGTCATTGCCTTGCCATGCTGGGGTCGGTGGCGGTAAGGACTCTTTTTCGTTCATCGCTCCCTTTATTTCTCTTTCAATCTCTATCTCTCTCTCTCTCTCTCATTCATTTCCCATTCTCTCTCGGTTCGGGCTTTGCCATCGCAGTCCACCACACTCCAGTCCTAGACCCTCCCCCTCCAACTCCCTCTCAGATCATCACACTCTCTTTCTTTCCTCTCTCAGAAAGCCTGACCTTTTGTGGGTTTGGAAACCCTAACCCCAGCTGCCACCTTGCCGTACTACGCTATAACAACAAGCTTCCCTCCCTCCTTATCTCACTATCTTCCTCAGATTTTCCTGCTCTCTCTCTCTCACACACTCTTTTTCTCTTATTTTCTACCTCTTTATTTCGTTGCTGTCACGAAAGTCGCTTCGCTGTCCTCCACGCCCCTGCACTGTACGTAGCCGGTAGCTCCTCCACCTCCCTCTCTTATTTTTTCCCCTGCACCGAACACCCCTCCCCATCTCTCTTTCTTTCTCTGTGAGTCACTATCGTAACCCTAGCCTCATCGACCACCACCACTTTTGGCCGATTAGACTCCAATGTCGTATGACGCCTCTTTCTTTCCCTACTTGTCTCTCTCTCCCCATCACTCTTCGCTTCTCCCATTTTCTCTTTGACCCGTATTACTGTCCCTGAAATTTTAGGCTGCCGGCCACCCAACCTCTGCCATCCCTCCCTTTTGGCTTTTGTCTCCACTGCATGATCGTAGCATAGGCTCATAATCATAATTGTTGCTTTTCAAAGCATCAGACAAAGCCTTCATCCTCTCTGTTTCTCTCATGCTCTGTGTCTCTCTCCTGTTGGCTGTCTCTCTATCCCAGTAATGCGCGCGCATGCGCACACACTCACATGCATTGTCCCTCTTTGTCCGAGACTCCCACGACTATGCAGAGGACCATCGCCTCACCCACTAATGGGAATGCCCACGACAAGCATCAGATCTCAAGACACCTCGATCATTTAGAAATTTCCACTCCGTACTGTAAGTAGTTCTATGGACTAACCTTAAAATGATTGTTGATGGAATTATGAAATTATGTTCTGTGTGGCGTATGTGTGAAGTGATGGAACTATTATGTAGTTGTGACGTAGATGTGTGTACATGGGTTGTGATGTACATATTTTTGTATAATGGTGTTATGCTGTCATCTGAGTAGTACCGCTCTTGATGTCTGCTGGTTATTATTATTATTATTTTAATTTTTTTTTCACATTTTTTAAAAATATTTAAATATTTTTAAAAAATAAAAAAATATATCAATATATTTAAAATCACTTACTTAATTACTAAGTAAAAAAAAAAAATTATCGAGCGGTACAACTTGAGAGGCAAAATAGCTTTTTCTATTTTTGTAAGAATGATGCTAGTGGGCTGCCGAGCATACATTGTACCGCTAGTTATAAATTTGTTATTTTTTTGTCTTTTAATTATCAAAAATGCATGAACGGTAATATTGAGCGATAAGTTGGAGAGATTCCACTAGCATTTCCTTTTTTTTTTTTTTTTTGTAATGGCAATGATGTGTGTGTACACACCAATAATGTCGTCCGAAAAGAAAGGTCAAATGATTAAAAAAAATGACTTTTAAATTGGAATGTACGGCTCCTATTCTAGCTTTCGTGAGCTGATTTTTTCACCATGAGGCTGCTGCTACCTAACCATTAAAAATATAAGCACCCTTTCATAGTCAAACCATGCAATGCAGAAACGTTCAATTAGGAGATAAGCTATGCTGCTCCACCATATATGATTTTACCACAAATTAACAGAAAGACTAAGTTGATTACTGCAATTTTGGTGGTTTTATTGTTTATATCATAGCAGATAACAGTGTGAAAACTTCTTAGGAAGCACTTCCTCAGCTATTTATATCTGGAAATGTAGTATTTGGTCTTTCCATGACTCAGTATCTCCATAAATATCTCCATGAAAGGTCAATAAAACTATGCCAACAGCAGCAGGAACTTACATGGCGCCGCAAAGTTTTCTTTCCTTGTCCTACGTAAAGACCATGGCTCACGAACCTACCCAAGTTATTGAATTGATCTTGTCCCAGGAAAATAACTTAGATTATCTTTCAACCGACCTCTAAGAATTTACTATTTGCATCGTGTAATCTCTAACTAACATAACACACGACTTGTTATGCAATCCATTAAGTTACAAAAATAATTAGAACACCAATACTTTTCTAATTTATAAAAAAAACCGTTCTGCTACAAACTCATTTTCTACGTGATCTTCTGGACGTTTTTGTATCCCCTGGACGCCTACATCATTTGACTTGGTTGATATGAAGACTTGTGGGGGTTCCAGGAGAGGAAAAGTTCTATATATAGGACCATTATTCCCAACCTCTGGAGTATCTCAGTATCTCATCTTCAAAAAGGAGAAAAAAATCCCATTACTTCTAAAAGCCAAAAGCCGATTGCAGCCATGAAGATTCCATCAAGTTCACACGTCCACAAGCTGTCATACCTCGTCGTGTTGTTCGTTCTCCCCTTGCTTTCCTTCGCAGCTGACCCCGATTCATTACAGGATTTCTGTGTGGCGGATCTGAGTGCCTCTATATCAGTTAATGGCTTCCCTTGCAAACCTGCCTCACAAGTAACTTCAGACGATTTCTTCTTTGATGGTTTAACCAAAGTGGGTGACACATCAAACATCTTTGGCTCAAACGTCACTGGAGGTAATGTCCTTACTTTTCCTGCACTCAACACGCTTGGGATTTCAATGAACAGAGTGGACTTTGCTCCGGGAGGAGTTAATCCACCCCACTCTCACCCTCGTGCAACCGAGACCGGCGTGGTCATCAAAGGGAAGCTACTTGTGGGGTTTGTGACAACTGGGAACGTGTATCACTCTAAAGTCTTGACTGCTGGGCATATGTTTGTCATTCCTAAAGGACTTGTACACTTCCAAAAGAATGTTGGAGTAGGGAAGGCCCTTACCATCGCGGCTTTCAACAGTCAGTTACCAGGGGCAGTGGTCCTACCCTTTACTCTCTTTGCTTCAACACCCTTGATTCCAGATGATGTTCTAACAAGGTCCTTCCAAGTAGAAGAACAGGTTGTCGAATCTATAAAGTCGAAGTTCAGTTCTTGAGCTAAGACCTTCCACTCCAGATAATCTCCCCTTTATCTGAAAATTGTGTTGTAGTAATGCTTTTGATTTGAGGTTGCCTGCCTCCTATTCTTGTGTTGTTATTCTTTGTGTTGATTCATTGTGTTGATTTGAAGTTCAGTTCTTGTAATGCTTGTGTTGTTATTCAGTTGGTTTATCTTTTAGAGTCAGTAGCCCGCTCAGTTTACCTCTCGTTGTGTTTTAGTTTTTTTGTTCCTTCATTCTTTTTTTTTCACATTTTTTAATATATTTAAATATTTTAAAAAATAAAAAAATACCTCAATATACTTAAAATCACTTTCTTAATCACTAAAAAAACATAAAAATAAGTTTTTTTTGTCAAGTGGTCAACTTGAGCGGTACAATTGGGAGGGTAGAGTAGTTTTTTCCTTATCTTTATAGTCATGGTTGCTTATGATTACACAAGGAAATAAAGCTTTACAGTAGGATGACACAGTACTCTCTGGGTACTCCAAACAAAATCTTTCTTCATTTGACTTTGTTCATAACACTAATAAATAAAAATCTGGATCGGTTAGTGAACATATTAAACAATGAATTTGAAAATGAAGGAGAATCCTGAAAGCACAATCCTCAAACTACAATTAGTGACATACTTTTTGAAGCAGTTCAAATTTGGATATTTGTTGTAAGACATGATTTGCAATATCCTGAAAATTGTACAAGGTGGTCAATAAAAGCTTATATTCCCTTGTTGCTTGTGATAGCTGAAAATCAAGATTCATAGGTTAGAAAACCATACAGCATATAATTCCAGTAAAGTTTTGGGGAAAATACGTTTTCTGTCCTCCAACTCAAACTAATGTATTGTACCCTGCAAACAAATTAGCACCCTCCATTAAGAGTCGATAGTCTAGATTGTGCCATGTCATCTATTTCTTGCCCTCTTAGTTAGGGGTGTAATTGGTCCGGTTTGATCCGGATTTGGATAAGTTTTGAGACCGAATCAGTATATATCGGTTTATCATTCTCAAGAACGATATCGCATCGGTTAATCTCATAAACCGGTATTTCTAGTTTTATCGGTTTCGTCCGGTTTTCCAGTTTTTAATATATATAAAATTTCTAATATCTTATACTTATATATATACATATTAGTAATACACTAATGCTATTGATATAATACTATTACTTTATGTTAGTGATAATATTGTAATTAATATACTAATGTATATTAGTGTTACTAATCTATTTATAAAAAAGTATATGTTGAGAATTTATTAAGTCATAAAATGTAATTAATATATATTTTATGTTTAAAACATATAATTAAATAAATGTTCATGTTTAAGATTAAAGTTTTATGTTATAAATTATAATATAACATTATTTCATATATAATTATAATTTATTAAAATTATATATAATATAAAAAATATTATATAATATTAAAAATTAATTAAAAATATATAAATATGCAAACTGGTCTTGTCTTATCCAATCCCAAAAAACATAAAATCGAGACGGGACAGATTATGGCAGGTTTTTAAAATGGAGGATCTGGTCCTAGACTGAACCAGGCGGTCTGGGCCAGTTTCCCAGTTTATTTTACAGCCCTACTCTTAGCAGTCAGACTTTGATAAAGATAAAAGAATGCAATTCAAGAAAAATTAATCCTTGGAGGACCAATATGTCAGTTTCGGTAGTTTAAAACGTATGTTAGAGAATGAAAATTATGTTGATCCCTGTATCTTATATTTTCTTATCTATGTGCTACAATTGACAAAAATAATAGTACTCTTCACAAGAAGATAATTTATCATATATATCATATCTCCTCAATGTATCCAACAAGAAACTGTGTACAAAAAGTTTGAGTATGATTTGGAAATAACAACCAACCTAAGTACATTACGACATTGAACCAAAAAAATAGTCACGATAAACGTGTCAATGAACAAAAGGCATTCTAATTATGAATTAGAAATTATTAAATGCGGTTCACTATTGCATTTCCAATCCCATTAATATAAATAGGTTAATATTAACAATAATGGGTGAGTTCGGGAACAAATTGACGGTTTGGTTTTCGCATTACAACAACGAAAATGTATCACCTGTTTTCTAGCGAAAAAATTATAGTTTATATCTAAGCATCGTGCATATTCAGTAGTATCGTTATAATCTGGAATATTGGATGTTAAAATTCTCAATGTTAGGTTATTCCAAATCTATCTAATTCGCATAACCAATAAAATCTATAAAATACCAATATTCAAAGACTGCTGAGAAATTTGAAATGTACTTGTCAAATGCTAAAAATTTCCAAATAAAAGTACACATTTACAACGAGAATAAAATTACATACATGTCAAGTTGGGAAAATAATATCAGAAAAGCTTCAAACCGGAACCGGTGTAAAGTTATCATTTACACCAGCTAGTAAAAAATGGACACGTAAGAGATTCACATAATTTACCGTGGGTGTGAGTTTAGAACATTTCAATCATTTCCCTTTGTTTCTATCTCATTCTCTTGAAGGCTTCCCCTTTCAATCTCTCTCTCTCTCTCTCTCTCTCTCTCTCTCATCACAACCTCGACAAATCCAATCTCTCTCTCGCACTCACTCTCTATCCAAACAGCCATAGGTTGCGAACTTGTCGATTTTCCTCTTCTCAACAAGTCGCAAAGTCGATTTGGAATGACTCGTCTTCTTCAAGAACCACACTCAGCACCTCAAAAATTCATGCACAAAAAATTCACTGAACAAATTCAACCAATCGACAGCATTATGAGTGTGTTTGCGTTGATTATTAATATTCTTGAAATTTCTGGAGTCAATCATTTCTGTAGTAGTACTCATGAACTTGCGCATAGTTATCAACTCACACGTACATATAATCCAAAAGTCCAAATTAGTAACTGTAATAGCTAAATGAAACCACAGAGCACTAAATACACTTCGGCTTTGACTTCAGGAGAGCAAGGGCGAGAGAGGTGAGAAATTTATTAATAAACGTAATTAGACATAACCCAAATATATAGGAAGCATACATAGAGAGACACCTAATTACAAGCCAACCCTATAAAAATATTACAAAAGTCATTAATCCCATCCAATACAATAACCAAAGCCCAAAGCAACAAAGTATGATAAAAGAAAGCTCCAATCGCTTCCACCAATCGTTCTCTATTCTCAAAACTGTGCTCGTTCCTCTCATTACAAATACACCACATAAGACAAAGATGAAGCATCTTCCAAACGATTGCTATTTGACGATTTCCTAAAAGCCCTCTCCAACATCCAAAGAGGTTCACCACCCTCTTGGGCACCACCAAATCAATTCCTGCTTTAGCAAATACCTTGTCCCACAAAACCTTTGACACATCACAATGAAAAAGAGATGATCCGCCGATTCACACCATCTTTTGCACATAAAGTACTAATCCATTACAACGATACCATACTTTCTTAACTTATTAATGGTAAGAAGTTTTCTGTGAGAAGCCTAACACCCAAAGAAAGCCACCTTAAGGGGCAACTTGTATCTCCAATTATTCTTCCAAGGAAAAAAATTAGTTGAAGAATGTGACACCAAGGCCTTGCATAAAGACTTAACTGAGAATTTCTTATTACCAAGTTGATTCCAATGCAATTTATCATTCCCTCAAAAATTTATGTTTAAAGCATAAAGCAAACTGTAAAAATCATTAATGTCCCATATTTCCCAATCTTGGACATTTCTAATAAAGCTTAATGACCACTAAAAAAATGCAGCAGAATTATCCATGTAATCAGCATGAAGGAAACTTTATGCAAAGCATATAAAATGCAATGCCAAGTTTCCTTTTCTTCTCATCAACCAATAGAACCATGACAACTACTTTTTCATCAAAGCAAGTTAGCTCCTCTGAAAGAGAATTTTTCTTATCCCTTAAATTCTCAAAGACTTCTTCATTCCATTTCTTCAAATCTTTTTTCAAAGCTTTGAGCTTACCTGCTAATACAAAATTGGGTGTACCACACTCTCTTACTTTTTCTAAATCCATAAGCTTTTAACAACATGTTCTCAAACTTAAAATATCTATCCCTCTCATGAATACCTTCGCAGTCAAAGAGGATGGAAAAATGATCGAAACTCAATATAGGGAGATGTATTTTACATAAAATAAGAAAATGAGCCTCCCAAGAAGGGGGAACAAGAAATCTGTCCAACCTAGACCATGCCCTCCTTTGCATGACAAAATGGGCTATTCTTCACCACAGGTTCTCCATTAATCGTTCCCTTTACTCTCATCATATTCAAACTAGGAGTTCCCGCAATGGCATTCAAGGAAATTTGAAGATTGTCTTCTATTTTCTTGACCACCACATTGTCTTCCCACAGCTGATTCCTTTCTTCTTCTCTCTCGGCTTGTTCTTCCCCTATGTCCTCATAACCTTACAACAGGTAAATTTTAGGGGATTTACAAACATATGTTGGATGTCATTTCTCATCACAATGATAGCACAATCTATTTCTTTGTTTCTCATCCATTTGCGTAGATTTTTTTTTTTTGCCAGTGTGAAAGGTTTGGACCACTTACTACTACCTTCAGTGGAAAAATCATATGTTGGCTTGCTGCTCGTAGGTACTGCACCACTTTCACCACCTGTTTTCATTCCCTTCCGTGTACTAACAATATACTCCTCCTGAATCTTAGCCAGCCCAAATGCTGCATTCAAACCAATGGGGTTACACATCTTCAAGGGCAGCCTAATCTCATCTGTCAAGCCACTGCTAAAACAACTCAGCTTGTCCACCTCCGAGAGACCTTTGAGTTTATTAGATAAGGCTTCAAACTGAGCCTTGTATGCTGCTACCGTGGAGGTTTGTTTAAGCCTTATTAAGGCTTCCATCGGGTCATTGTAAGCTGTGGGACCAAACCGGATTTGAAGGGCTCGAGTTAAAGTCTTCCAGTTGGTAAAGTGTCCACTGTCTCAAGCTTCTTGGTACCAGATAAGTGCTTCTCCATGCATATGATATGCAGTCATTAATAATCTTTGCGGTGGTTGGGTTTGATAAAATTCAAAGTAGTGGTTTGCCTTAAACACCCAATCTGCTGGGTTGTCCCCATTAACTTGAGGAAAATCTAATTTGACCCCCATTGTTTCTACTCTTCTAGATCCAATGGCTCACCATCTCTGTCTTGTTTGGTTTCAGGAATTTGATGGTGTTGATGCTCCCACAATGTGCGTAGCATATCTGAGATCTGGTCCATCCTTTTCGTTAGCTACTGGATGGCATGCTCTTGGTCTTCAGACTTTCGTTGCTTGTTGTCTTGTTTAGATCTAGTGTTTTCTGCCATAGTAATTTTTGGGTTGATGATTGACTTTGTATGGGTTGTGGATGATTGTAGTTTTTTATTTTATATGGGTTGTGGAAGAATGTAGGCACTAGGATACCACTTGTTAAGATCTTTGTACTGGATTGGTGAATATGCTATTGGGAATGCAATGAGAATGACGTGAGTACAGGATGGAGATGAAGAAATGAATTACTGTAATTTCAAACCATGGATTTTAGAGGAATCCATAACCTCCAATAGAAAAGACAAGGTTTAGATTTTACATAAAAAAAACCCAGTGATTCCCTTTTCTTGTCTTTATCCTGTGACTCTAATAAACTGATAAGTAAAAAACATAAAGACCTTTACACTATCTACAGTTAAACACTGCATTTAAAGGACACAGTAAAACTACATTAAACAACTCATTAAAACACACAACATCACATAAACTTGCTGTTACTATTATTTCTTTAAGCGATGTCGTGTAGCCTGCATATCTCCATGCACCGTTTTGATCCTTCACAAATCCTCCCCCAATTCCCTTCGATATCAATTGCCCTGACTCCCTTTCAGCGTGCCGTCCTTTTCTTCAACACCAAGTCTGCACCTTTCTTCCCTACCATTCTCGATCTCCATTACTAAGGCTCATAACATCCCCCTCTTCTTATAAAACCTTGCCCCCAAGGTGTGGGTACAAGGCTCTGAGTTCCCATAATTTTTTCCAGGTGCTGTCTTCCACTTTGGCTCCATAGCATTTCACAAGCACCTCTATCACAGCTCAGTTGCCTTGCTGCCTCATATGGCGTTCCACTATCTCCTTCGGTTCAAGTAAAATTTTCCCTTTTCGTTTGTGGATCTTGGCTATTGTTGGTAGATCCAGGTGATATGTTACCGATCTGATCCTCTGGACCACTTGGAATGGGCTGTAGAAACGGGGAGCTAACTTCATATTGTGGCGCAGCCATCGTCTTCTGTAGGTAAGGCTGAAGACGGAGGTAAACCCAATGTCCTTCATCGAACTCCCTCTCTGTTCTCTTTTTATTTGCATATAACTTCATGTGATTTTGGGATGCCTGGAGATTATTTTTTATTAGATCCAAAATTTGTGTTCTGTTCCTAAGTAATTTGTCCACTAATTTGTTGTTGGATGTGCTCGGAAAATAAGAAATGAGTTTTGGGGGTGGGTAACCATATAGGGCTTCGAAAGGGGATATCTTGGTTGCACTGTGATAGCTAGAATTGTACCACCACTCAGCTACTGACAGCAACTGATCCCATGTATTAGGCTTCTGCCTCACGTAACACCTCAAATAACGTTCTAATGTTTTGTTCAAAGCCTTAGTCTATTCATCACTTTAGGGGTGGTAGGCAATACTGAAGTTTAATGTAGTACCTTGAAGCTCAAAAATACGTTTCCAAAAAGAACTTATGAAAACTGAATCTCGATTCGACACAATTGTTCTTGAAAGCCCATGTAAGACCGTGTCCATGAATACCTGGGCCACTACCTGTGCTGTGTAGCGGTGAGATAATGCCATGAAATGGACATACTTAGTGAATCTGCCTACAACTACTAGAATCCCTGAAGCACCCTTCGAGTTGGGCAGACCTTCTATGAAGTCTATAGATATGTCTGTCCAAGCTTGCTATAGTAAGGGCAATGGTTGAAAAATGATCGAAACTTAATTTAGGGAGACGTTTTTTACATAAACCTGGGAAATGCGCCTCCAAAGAAGGGGAAACAAGAAATTTGTCCAACCTCGACTATGCCCTCCCGTTCGACCAAGTGAAATCACCCCTGTCGAATGTAAATCAACCAAATCAGAAAAATCAACCATGGTTGGACAAATACGAGAATCCCCTGAGCTTTCAATTGGATACCGGGTGATGTTAAAATCACCACCAATACACCATGCACCTTTCACCAATTACACAAGTCAACAATCTCATCCCAAATAAATATTCTTTCACGTTCAATATTAGGCCCAAATACACCACCAAATTTTCACCCAAAGCCATCATTAACATTGAAAAAAAGAACAAGCCACTAGATATTCCCCAACAAATTCATCCATTAGATTTACAACTCTTTTATCCTACATCAAAATAATACTGCCTAAAGCCCCTTGAGAATCTAAAGAAGCCCATCCCACATAAGAACAACCCCACAAACTTCTTATAATATTTTTGTCAACGGATTTCAGTTTAGTTTTTTACAAACAAATGACATTTACTTTCCATTCCCGAATCAGATTTCTTACTCGAAGGCGCTTACACCGGTCATTCAATCCCCGTACATTCCAAGAGAGAATGTTTGACTTCATAAGGCACTGTTGTTGACCATATCTTTGTGCCTACCTCTACTAGCATTACCTTCCTTTGCATCATAATTGATAGACCAAACTAATCTCTTAAGCTCTTTTTCTTTTTTTTGAGCATGATCTAGCCAAGTAAGGCATATCCGCTTCAATGGCGTTAAGAAAAGCTTTAAATTACTCTTCAAAGCTATTGCATGAAATCTCTATGCAATTGCTGCTTTCATCCACCTTCTGTAACACCAAATCAAAATGAGCTCCTGCCCAAGAACATGCTGGAGGCATAGAGCGAACGAGACTAGGCTCATCCCCCACATCTTCCAGTCCATTATGCAAGGCCTCCACCCCAACCTTCTACATACTAGCTGTAAATCAAGTTCTTCAACAGACCCCTAATCCAAGATGCACAAAACCTCATCCTCAGTAGTGCACAAAACCCTAGATAATTCCTCCTTGACATTCAACTGAGTTGACACCCTCATAAAATTGTTAGATACGACTTCACCAGAAACTAAAATGGCAGCTGGGAAGCATCGGTTTGGTTTGGGACGCTAGAAACCCCTAGAGCATTGAGAAAAACCTCATTTTGCACGGCCACAGAGCTATCCACAACCCCTCCACCACATATTTCTATGTTTAAGATGGAGATCGGCGCTAACTCAGGAATAGGATGGTCGCCATTGACTTGTTCTGTGACGGTAGAGATATGCTCTGAATGACTGTTGGAGATATTTGCACTCAAGCTCGAGGAAGAGGACCCGATAGGATGTTTGACTCGCCTTTTTGGTTGAGCCCAACCCATTGCCACATCCATTTGTCAACTTAAATCCATTATCAAAAGATGAGGGTGAGTTTAAAACAAATGGGCTATTCTTCCCCCTGCTCAAGCCTGCGACCAAATTCAAGCCTTATTTTGGTTATTAAACATGTAATCTTCTCCATAAATATCGAGAACTCTGCTCTAGTAGCCTACAACACCCCTTCAACTTTTCCCACTGTCAGAATAATTGTAGAATGCGAACTGCCCACCCCATATTCCTCCTTATGATGCCACTTGTCAACATGCGATGAAGACTGTTGACCATTTTGAACCTCATCGCCAATAACCTTCCATTTCCTCTCACTAACATCCTCCTCATTGTGGGATCTATTTTTTGTTGGAATACATACCGGTTTCTTCAAGATCGAAACATACGAAGCACCCTTTAAGAGGGGAACCTTCCTTGAAGGTAATGAACCATCAACTGGAATTGATTATCAATAACAACAATGTATCGTTCATTTCCTAATGCAGTTCAAAGGCTTATTTTGTCCTGCAAGGGATCAAATCTTACTCCTATGGTACCTATTAACAAGGTATTTCATTAGTTCTTCAAGAGGAGAGACAACAGAAAATCAGTTTAGCCTTCCTTACATCAAGTAAGGTAGAAAGGAAACACAGATATTCATATCGGATAAGGGACCCATAAAAAGTAGATAACCAAACAGCCTTGCGAGTCCTCCTCAAAACAATGAGCTGTTTGGAGTATTATTGTTTCTCCTCTTAAGATTGGATACATTTGGATCCAAATCTTTTGTTTTATAATTGATAGATCATTTTCTATTTGGTGTAAGACTAATGCTAACTATATTATGCTTGCACATTATCTTGTATAAGCCTTTACTACTGTAACACTCTAATAGATGACCCAAACTACATTACCTATACTCTAAAAGAATTAGTCAATGATACAACTGGAGTATCATTAGAACCTTACAAAGAGCAAGAACTTTTTCTTTCCAAGCAATGTGAGATTTTATACACCATTTACCCTTATCCTTATCATATAGGTGTATTATAACTACTGTCCATTTTCAAGTGAAATAGAGAGGATTCTATTTCATCCATATTTTTTAAGTTAACACCATTTCAAATAAATGGGATATTAAGTCTTGTATAAGCAGTTACATAATGGACAAAGTTTTTTTTCCAAACTGGGTTGTAAGAACTTTCCACCACCCCATCTATAAATATGACAAGTGCCTTTTAAACATGTGACAAGCTTATACTTTTTAAAAGTCTAAATTAAAAAATTGTCATGTGTCTCTATATAAAAAGCATGTGCTTCTTATATTGATATTTAAATTGGTTGGAGGAAGTTAAAACTAATCCTATCCAATCTTTGTTGCTTGTTCATTGATGATTATATATATTATAATATATATATATATATACTAGGAAACGGCTCGGGTGCATTAGTCTCGAGATGCACCTGATATAATGATTTAAATAAAAAAAAAGTAAAAAAGTCAGTAGTTTATTTGGTTGGGAAAAGAAAATACAAGGTTAAAGAAAGATAAAAAATCAAGATTAAAAAAAATATAATTTTCGTCAAGTATGAGCATTGGTTTGCGTCCATATTGGATTATCTATTTACTCTCTATAAAATAATAAAATATTATTAATTTAATAATTTTTTTAATTTTTATTTTTATCACATTTTATAGTTCTACTAGTTAAAATATTAATAATAATTATATTCTAATCAAATTAATAATATTTAATATTAATTATATTCTAATTAAATTAATAATTAATATAATATATTGAGTCTTTTAAGTATTTTATTAGTTTAATTTACTTAAAGTTAAATTTTACAATGAGAATGCTCTAAAGTGTTTCTATTCTAAATAGTAAAGTCATTTTAATTTTTTTATTTTAAAAAAATTGAAATAAAAAGAAAGAAAAATGAGTACATCGTCTGAACAAAAATGACATGAAAAAGAGACATCAATTCATGTACGCTGCGGTGCTATTAAGGGCTTTTGAGTAAAATATGATCATTCATTAAATTCTACAAGAGAGTTACACGTCAAATGGTCAAAGGTTTTAAGGACTTTTTGGTAAAATAAGATTTAACGGACTTAACGGAAAAACAAGAAAAGTTAACGGAAAAACAATAAAAGTTACTATTTATAATTAGATAGCCGCTTATTATAATAGAGTAGATATAGAGAGTTAGTTGGTTAGGTGTGTATCGACATACTGCACCAAAACTTTTGATTCATCAACAAATATTTTGAATTTTCTTCAACATTATTACTATTGGCTTCGATATCTCAACCCTAATGTTTGTATATGACATGTTATTAATAAATTATCTTAGATGATTTTGAAACTTGTAGGCGAAAAAAATGACCACCTTAATAATATTTGGACATAAAAGACACAAACTTTTGTCACATTTTTTTTTATCATTTAATTTAGGCAAATGTTTTTTTTTTTAAAATTTATTTGAATTTTTGTAGTTTTGCAAATAAATAACATAAAATAATGATAAAAATTTAAGCATATTTTGCTCTCTATTTATTTCCAACTTTAAAAAGTCTTGTGATTTTTTAAATAATAAAATATAAAATAATTTTCTCCAAAAAACCAATTTCATACTCTTAACTAGGGATGTACAGAATTCAGTCCAAACCGAAAAAATTGACCCTGGATTGAATTCTCCCCCACTCCGTTTCAGTTCTGTCCCGAGGTCTATAAATTTTGGACTAGACTGGACCGAACTATATATATATTTTTAAAAATATTTTTAATAATCTAATATATTATTTTAATGTAGTAATTATATAATTTAATGTAATTTTTATCTAATCTATTATCATTAACCATATAAAATATTAAATAATATATGCTATCAATTAATAATATATCATAAATAATGTGATAAAGTTTAATGAAAAATTGATAGTTATTTATTAATAATATTCAAAATGTAAAAGGTTTAATATAGCCTATTATGCATTAACTATTATAATACGTTTACATACTCTACGTTTGTAACAAATTAACAATTAACACCATAAATATAATTAATTTTTTTAATGAGTTAAATAGTTAATTACATAATCCAAATTAAATAGTTTATTTAATTTTAATTTTACTAATTTAAATATTTTTTTATTCATTTATGGGCAAAAAAGAGAGAAGAATGGACCGGACCGAATCAATAGGGACAGGTCTGGTCCCTTTCCTTCAGAGTTTGGTCCGATTCGGTCCAAGCTAGAAAAACACTGGATTGAAGGGATTCCGGTAAAAAAACACCATCTGGAACGATTGGACTAGACCAAATTCACTCCTCTTTTTTTTTTTATAAGTATATTCACCCTACTCTTAACCAATTGAAAAAGAATGAAGAGATTTTTATAATAAAAGAGTATTAGACTTGAATTTCTTAATCCTAAATATGTTTTATTCTCCATATATCATTATCATTTACATGTTTATTGAGAATCTTGAATATGATAATTGATGATATTTATATATTGAAAGAATATTGATGGCAATTTTATTAAATATTTTTATTTTTTATTCTATGTTCAAATTTAAAAATTTATAACTTACTGTAAAAACTCCAGCCATTAAAAAAATAAGGCCATGTTTTAACCTAAGCCCAATTTTGAACCCCGAAGCCCTGCCCACACACCCTTAACCCCAAAAACATTTCCTCTGTGTGAGTGTGTGTGTAGATAAACATTTGCTCCACATCTCCAGCTTGCCTTGTCACTGCCTCGCCACGCCGACGCTGGCGGTAGTAAGGACTCATTTTCGTTCATCTTTCCCTCTGTCTCTCTGTCTCTCCCTCTCTCTCTCTCTCTCTCTCTCTCTCTCTCTCTCTTTCCTTTCCCATTTTCTCTCGATTCGGGATCCACTCTCCAGTCCAGCACAACACACCACCGCAGCCCTTCCCCTCCAACTCCCTCTTCGATCATCACACTCTCTCTCTTTTCCTCTCTCGGAAAGCCCGGCCTTTTGTGGGTTCGGAAACCCTAACTCCAGCTGCCACCTTGTCGTACTACGCTATCCACAGCGAGCTTCCCTTCCTCTACATCTCACTGTCTTCCTCAGATTTTTCTGCTCTCACTGTCTCTCTCTTTTTCTCTCATTTTCTACCTCTCTATTTCGTCACTGTCACGAAAGTCGCTGTCGTTGTAGCTGTCCTCCACTACCCTGCACCGTACGTCGCCGATAGCTCCTCCGACTCCCTCTCTTATTTTTTTCCTGTGCCAAACACCCCTCCCCATCTCTCTCTCGAGTCACTGTCGTAACCCTAGCCTCGCTGGCCACCACCACCTCTTGCCGATAAGACTCCCAACTCGTATGGCGCCTCCTTCTTTCCCTCCTTATCTCTCTGTCCTCGTCACCCTCCGCTTCGCCCATTTTCTCTTTGATCCATAGCACTCTCTTGCCGAAATTTTAGGCCGCCGGCCATCCAACCTCTATCATCCCTCCCTTTCGACTTTTGTCTCGATCGCATGATCGTAGTATAGGCTCATAATCATAATTGTTGCTTTCCAAAGCATCAGACAAAGCCTAGCCTTATCGTCTATGTTTCTCTCATGCTCTTTGTCTCTCTCGTGTTGACTGTCTCTCTATCTTAGTAACGCGCACGCGCACGCATGCATTGTCCCTTTCTGTCCGAGACTCCCAACAACTAATAGAACTCAAGACGTCTCGATCATCCATAAATTTTCACTCCGTACTATAAGGTTATGCTTGGATGTTTTATCTTACTCAAAATTTTCATCTCATCTCATTTCATTATTAAAACTTTTTTAAATTTCCATATAAAATATAATAAACAATTCAACTTTTTCAAATTCCAATACAACTTTTTCAAATTCTAATTTAACTTTTTTAAATCTTCAAATTAAAAAATAATATTTTAAATTTTAAAATAAAATATAAAATTCTCATCTCACCTTCCAAACATAATATAAGTGAGTTCGACTGACTTTGGAAATGATTGTTGAAGGAATTATGAAATTATGTTCTGTGTGGCCGTCTGCGTGAAGTGATAGAATTATTGTGCAGCTGTGTACATATTTTTGTATTGGCATGTGTGTACACACCAATAATGTCTTCTATAAAGAAAGGTCAAATGATTAAAAAAATGACTTTTAAATTGGAATGTACGGCTCCTATTCTAGCTTTCGTGAGCTGATTTTTTCACCCTGAGGCTGCTGCTACCTAACCATTAAAAATATAAGCACCCGTTCACAGTCAAACCATGCAATGCAGAAACGTTCAATTAGGAGATAAGCTATGCTGCTCCACCATATATGATTTTACCACAAGTTAACAGAAAGACTAAGTTGATTATTGCAATTTTGGTGGTTTTATTGTTTATATCATAGCAGATAACAGTGTGAAAACTTCTTAGGAAGCACTTCCTCAGCTATTTATATCTGGAAATGTAGTATTTGGTCTTTCCATGACTCAGTATCTCCATAAATATCTCCATGAAAGGTCAATAAAACTATGCCAACAGCAGCAGGAACTTACATGGCGCCGCAAAGTTCTCTTTCCTGGTCCTACGTAAAGACCATGGCTCACGAACCTACCCAAGTTATTGAATTGATCTTGTCCCAGGAAAATAACTTAGATTATCTTTCAACCGACCTCTAAGAATTTACTATTTGCATCGTGTAATCTCTAACTAACATAACACACGACTTGTCATGCAATCCATTAAGTTACAAAAATAATTAGAACACCAATACTTTTCTAATTTATAAAAAAAACCGTTCTGCTACAAACTCATTTTCTACGTGATCTTCTGGACGTTTTTGTATCCCCTGGACGCCTACATCATTTGACTTGGTTGATATGAAGACTTGTGGGGTTTCCAGGAGAGGAAAAGTTCTATATATAGGACCATTATTCCCAACCTCTGGAGTATCTCAGTATCTCATCTTCAAAAAGGAGAAAAAAACCCCATTACTTCTAAAAGCCAAAAGCCGATTGCAGCCATGAAGATTCCATCAAGTTCACACGTCCACAAGCTGTCATACCTCGTCGTGTTGTTCGTTCTCCCCTTGCTTTCCTTCGCAGCTGACCCCGATTCATTACAGGATTTCTGTGTGGCGGATCTGAGTGCCTCTATATCAGTTAATGGCTTCCCTTGCAAACCTGCCTCACAAGTAACTTCAGACGATTTCTTCTTTGATGGTTTAACCAAAGTGGGTGACACATCAAACATCTTTGGCTCAAACGTCACTGGAGGTAATGTCCTTACTTTTCCTGCACTCAACACGCTTGGGATTTCAATGAACAGAGTGGACTTTGCTCCGGGAGGAGTTAATCCACCCCACTCTCACCCTCGTGCAACCGAGAGCGGCGTGGTCATCGAAGGGAAGCTACTTGTGGGGTTTGTGACAACTGGGAATGTGTATCACTCTAAAGTCTTGACTGCTGGGCAGATGTTTGTCATTCCTAAAGGACTTGTACACTTCCAAAAGAACGTTGGAGTAGGGAAGGCCCTTACCATCGCGGCTTTCAACAGTCAGTTACCAGGGGCTGTGGTCCTACCCTTTACTCTCTTTGATTCAACACCCTCGATTCCGGATGATGTTCTAACTAGGGCCTTCCAAGTGGAAGAAAAGGTTGTCGAATCTATAAAGTCGAAGTTCAGTTCTTGAGCTAAGACCTTCCATTCCAGATAATCTCCCTTTTATCTGAAAATAGTATTGTAGTAATGCTTTTGATTTGAGGTTGCCTGCCTCCTATTCTTGTGTTGTTATTCTTTATGTTATTCTTTGTGTTGATTTGAAGTTCAGTTCTTGTAATGCTTGTGTTGTTATTCAGGTTGTTTATACCAATTCGTATCAATTAGTGACATACTTTAACAATGAATAAGAATTTATAATTCAAGAAAGTACAGTTCTTTGCTCACATGCCTTAACAACTAATGTTAACCTAGGATTTTTTTTCTGCATACTAAGGTAATTTTCCAAAGTTTATCCAGTTAATGATACATGAGAAGATCAATGCATTTTCTACATAATGATATCATATCAGTTCAAACAGACAGGAAACTCATTTCAACACCAGATGATAAGAAACCTAGGCAAAGCTGGCCATTGATTATGGATGACGAACTGAAGTACTAATCTTGCTCGTGATCCGCTTATTCTCACGATACTAAATTGCTCTTTCGAAACGTCCACCAACCTGCATTAGGATGTGAAGTTTGTGCATATTCCCTTGTTGCTTGTGATCCAAATATATTCCCTTGTTGCAAAATCAAGATTAAGTGGCTAGAAAACACGTTTGATGTCCTCCAACCTAATCTAATTCCAGTAAAGTTTTGGGGAAAATACGTTTTCTGTCCTCCAACTGAAACTAACGTATCGCACCCTGCAATCAAATTAGCAGTACCCTCCACTAAGAGTCGATAGTCCAGATTGTGCCATGTCATCTATTTCTTGCCCTCTTAGCGGTCAGATCACTTTGAAAACGAATGCAATTCAAGAAAAAGTAATAGTTGGAGGGACCAATTTGTCAGTTTCGGTAGTTCAGTGTAAAACATATGTTAGAGAATGAAAATTCTGTTGATCCCTATCTCTTTTATTTTCTGATCTATCTCTTTTATTATAATATATATCATTCTAATTATGAATTAGAAATTATTAAATGCGGTTTGTTATGAATTAAAAATTATTAAATGCGGTTCGTTAAATAGATCGATATCTATTAATTATATAAAAGTCGAGTTCCAAATGCTGAATTGGCATCCATTCCGCAAAATTCGAAATTCATTGGAGGGGGGCACCTGACTTGGCATCAGGCATTGGTTTCAAATGATGGGTAGCAGTTGCAGTTAATAGAACCAAGCAGTTGAGTCTTTTCTACTTTGATAATAACCAAGCGGTGGTGTTGGCAGTAGTAAAAATCTATTTAATATTATTTCACATATTATTCCTATCTTAACGTCAACCGAGGAAGAATAACTTAAATTCTCAGAGACATGTAATGTTGTGGGCAATATTTTAACATTAATATTATATATTTTACATATAATATATTTAATATTATAGAACCAAGCGGTGCATCCTATTAACCGAATGGCAAGCACAACTGCCAACTCAAAAGAAACCGAATAAAACTCTTCACAATTAAAATAGTTTACAAAAAGCCTTCAGGAAGTTTTCCGGCATTCAAGAACAAACCAGAGAAAACTCTTCACAAGTACAAGCAATTTGCTGTAGTGATTGGTCACCAACAAAGAAAAGTTCTTCCAATTTATTATTCGCTGTCTGTATCTCAAATAAAGTGAGGCCACGCCATTGTTGTTTCTGGTTTCCACTGTTCTCACGGCTGTGGATGTGTTGAAGTTCAAAGCAAAATTAACAGGTTAGTCCAACTGCCTTTGTTTGTTCATGATATATATTGTATCTAGCATTTCACATGTTTATTCATAGTCCTAAGAAATGAATTACAAAATGTGTGTCCGTGTGTAAACACAGTATGTGAAGATCTCTAGCATCTACCAAAACCCAAATCCCAAACATAGATTCAAATCTGAATTTCATAACAGCCCAATGATCTAGATCCAATCAAACATAGGTAGTATATATTCAAACCAACATTTGGAGATTTAAGGGTTGGAGATTTAAGGCAGATCCAATCAAACATAGGCAGTATATTTCACATGTTTGTTCATAGTCCTAAGAAATGAATTAAAAAATGTGTGTCGGTGTGTAAACACAGTCTGTGAAGATCTCTAGCATCTACCAAAACCGAAATCCCAAAAATAGATTCAAATCTGAATTTCATAACAGCCCAATGATCCAGATCCAATCAAACATAGGCAGTATATATTCAAACCAACATTTGGAGATTTAAGGGTTGTATGATGTCCAGACTGAAATTAATTTTATTCTTTAGGTTCATTTCTTCTTCCTTTAGAATGGTTTCCCACATCAGTTTCAAAAAACCTCAACTAAAAAATCCCTCACTAACAGTGAATGCAATTCACATCAGTTCCAAAAAATCTCAACCCAAATCTCTATAGGAATGAAGATATAAAATATTTTAGTTCTGAAATGCATACTACCATGCATTATGAAGAAAAAAAAATTCTCAAGCATAAAATTCCTCACTAATGGTGAATGCAATTCACATCAGTTTCAAAAATTCTCAACCAAAAAATTCCTCACTAACAGGGGATTCCAATTAACAGTTATAACATAAGTCACTCAATGAACTTAAATATAAAAGACAAAGTTTCTGAAATCTGAACTAAATCCAGCAATAAGCATATGAAATTATGAATCCCATCGCCAAAGTTTGAACATCTCTTTAATGTTGCTAATAGAAAATGCTTTGCAGTTTTAAGAAAACCCAAAACACTCAAGCAGGTAGATCACCAACAGAGTCAAGAAAACCCAAAAACCCAAATCTCTATAGGAATGAAGACATAAAATGTGTTAGTTCTGAAATGCATAGTACCATGCATTATGAAGAAAAAAAAACCTCAAGCATAAAACTTAAAAATTCATAAAAGTTAAGGGATAGAAATAAAACTTAAAGTCACAAAATGCATAGGACCATCTCTGTTTCTCTCATTGTTACATCTCTATTTCTTAACTAGAAATGCCAGTGTATATATGAAGCAGTTTCAAAAAATCTCAACCAAAAGATTTCTCACTAACATGAGATTCCAAAAAACAATTATAACATAAGTCACTCGATGAACTTAACTAAAAAAATACAATTTTACACAAACAAAAAATAACCTTTTTAATAATCTATAAATAGTTTTTAGATTACTTTTCACTGAACGTAGATAGAAGAGAGTATGGGGATGTTTGGAAGAGCTGTAGATAAAAAATACATTTAAGATACCATCACCAAATTGCAAACAGCTAAACCAGATATCAAAACCAGAGCAACCATACAAATACATCTAACATACAAATTCATTTTAAATGATACTCGAGGTAGGTTGCTAGATTCACCAGATATCAAAACCAGAGCTCCCATAAAAGTGATAAGGTAAATTGGTAGAAATATTCATTTTGGAAATGGAAGATAAAATACAACCTCAAATCCAACATACACATCCCACGTAAAGAACTAAAAACCTTTAGAAATTATCCAATTCGTAATCTTGAGAAAGAGGACCACCTCAATTGTTTTCAATAGCCAAGATGTATATGCATGAAACCAACACAGATCTAAAGCAAAACCCCTAATTAACACAAAAACTTCAAATTGAACACAACGCCAGAAAAATGTGGAACAAACCCTAATTAATCTAGGCACCATTCGCCCCAGAATAAATAGAAATGAAGAACGAAGACTGAAAAAAAAACCATTGATGAAATAATTGACAATTACTCACAGAAATAGTCAGATTTCCAGCGAAGAAACACTCAAAAGCCTAAATTTTCGTAAGGAAAAGGAGATGATATGTGAAATCCTAATTTCACAACACACATTAGAGTAAGAACATGCAAACCCACAAAAAAAACGAATACACATCTAATCTTTCTCAAGAAATAATACATGGAAAACCTGAGAAAAGCAATAGACATTCGAGCCAACCCGCCATACCGATTAGCTCACTGAGAGAGAGGAAAATAATATCTGAAGCCTCGGGGAAAACTGGAAGTGGATGAGAATGAGACGGTGTTGACGTCGACAGGTTGTTGAGTCGTTGACGGCGTGAGAGAGGGGTTTGGCGTGAGAGAGGAAGAGACAGAGCAGAGATGAGAAACAAATTGTGCGGTGAGAGAGAGAGAGAGAGAGAGAGAGAGAGAGAGAGAGAGAGAGAGAGAGGCAGAAGATGAAGAAGAAGAAAATAGGGTTTTCAATTATACGACCAAATCGTTGCTGTTTAGGAAGCTGAGGGCCTGAGGCTGGGTTTACTTTTTGGGCTGAACTGTTACATGAATTGGGCATTTTCAGATCCAAAAATATATTATTTTAAAAAATAATTAATTTAAAATTATATCACTAATTATATCAAAGAGAAATTAAAAGTCACTTATGTTCATAATGAAATATCTCACCATTTATATTCATTATTTAAAAGTTTAAGTTTAATATAAATATTTATATTGTTGTTTATCTCAGATCATTTGTTCCATGGTAACCATTCTCATGTATTTATTTGTGATATAATTAATTTGTTTATGTTTAGTTAAACTATTGATTATTGTGGTGCAATACACTGTATTTCTTAGATATACATTTGAATTTTAAGAGATATTCAGTATATGTATTCTTCTCAGGATATGGGAAAGCGAAAAAACAAATCCAATCTAGAAAAAATTGAAAAAACTTTAAAGAGACAGATTCTGAGTTTATCAACAACAGGTGCACTATATAATTATCACCGATCCCTTCAACATCCCGATGATAAAGCATTGACAGCTACCGTGGGTGGAATCCATTATACTGGAAATGTGAAAAGTCTGATAAAGAATTTCGAACATGAAGAAAGATACTGGAGAAAGTATTCTAAGAGACAAAAATGTTCATTCTATACAATCTCAGAGGAAAATTCGGATGAAGGCAGTAATGACATAGACAACCAAAGCACCCCTCTACCAAGGATCGAAGAAGTTGGTCATACCAAAAAGGGTAGTCAAAATGGTGGCATCTACACAAAACATTACGTTGACTATGATGGGTGCGACACTAAACGAAGTTCTGTTTTTCTAATGCCTTTAAATAACCATCAAAGTGATACTACATTTATATCATCAAAGAATCCTCAATATGGCACCGCATCTCACTCTACACGGTTTAATTCGTGCATCAAGACCAAAGCAAGAATGCGTGTTATACCATCTACTCAGCGTTTTGACTTTAACATACCCAGTGATGATAGTCCAACTTCAAAAATAAAAGCAGTGGTTGATCTTGATCCAAGCTACCGATCCAGGTTAGTCAGCAATACACAAGATGGTTTTAAGGCTTGGAATGATTTTGAGGAATGGAGCCGTGATTGGTAGATTAGTGAAGGCATATGATATTTATTTTTCGACTAAAACTATATATCTTTTAATTTTATGTTTGTTAGCAATTTTCTGACAATAATTTATTTGATGAATATGTAATGTATCAATGTATTACCATTTTATTATAATTACTTGCAATGACTCTACTATACACGGTTGAAATGTATAGTGTAAGTGAAGACATTTAATAAAAAGTTGGTGCGATTTTATTTTTCTATCCCATTTAAAAAAAAAAAAAAACATGCCATAATTTCTGGTCACTTGGCCATCGTCTCAATTTTCATTTTTTTGTATTTGTCAAGCATGTGGATTGTGTGACGTAGACGACGAAGGATATATAATGGATGATATAGAAAGTACAGTAAGAATGTGTGTTGACAATAAACAAAGTAAAGATAGTACAACAAATGAATATCTAAATTTATATCTATAAAATCCAGTATGAATAACGGTCCGCGCATTGCGCGGGTTATAGACTCGTTAACAATAATGGCTAGGTCCGAAAAGAAATTGACAGTCTAGTTTTTACATTACAACAACGAAAATGTATCACCTGTTTCTAGTAAAAAAATTAGAGTTATTATCTAAGTACTTTGCATATACAATAGTACCGTTAAGATTTTGGAAAATTGGATATTAAAATTCTCAAGGTTAGCTTATTCCAAACCTTTTTAATTCCAATAACCAATAAAGTTTATAAAATGGGTGGGGGGCGAAAACCAAACCTTCCAATCCGGAGGAGAGAGAGAGAGAGAGACACAAGAGGGGAAGAGGGGAGAAGCAGATATCTCGAGTGAGGGGAAAATGCGATCTACAAGATTCATTCGCTACAAGCAATTCTACTTTACATTTACTGAAATCCATACGTGTTTCATGTTGATTGCCACTTTAATCACCATGGCCAGCTCCTAGGCGCTGAGTCAAATAACATTGAATGACCAGATGCCGAGGGAAAGTGGTGTATTTTTTCTTTCGAGCAGAAAACGGCCGTGTTTTGTGAAGTTGGGATTTTAAGCAAAATTGTTGCGCATGCCAGCGATAAAATTGGCATCATGTGAATGTACAATGCACGCTTGGATACATGAGGCATCTTTCCGTACAAAAAGAGTTCAACTCTCAAACGAAACCGAGCCAATTTGGATTGTTGTAAGACATGATTTGCAATATCCTGAACATTGTATAAGGTGGTCAATAAGATCTTATATTGTTTAAGAGAATTTTAAGGGTGTAAAGCAGTATGAGAGCCGACCCATGAGGCTAATCCGACAAGTGAAGCAACGCGTATTGGCAGCACTGATGAACCAACCCTGCGCCAGCCCTCACCAGCACCAGCACCAAGACGCTTCTCTCTCGCCCACCCTCGTACTCGCCTCCATCCTCCGTTACCTTCTCGACGATGAACAAGAACACAGAACAAGAACATCTGGACTCTGTGTTCAAGCAAAAACGAGCGCTTCGATCCAGGGTCCGCAAGGCCCTCAAGGCTATGGAGCCTGACCTCCGATCCCAAGAAGGTACTTACAACTGTTATTACCCTTCGTTTCTTACATTGTTTCTGGCACACGGGTCCTACTGTCTTGTTTGTTTTGTTGATCAGAAAATGCCATTCAGAGTATTATTTTGGAATCTCCACGGTTTAAATCTAGTAGGAGATTGTGTACCTATATTATAGCTGCAGTGCTTTGCGGGAAGTTGACACATCAAAATTGTTGTCTGAAACTCGTCAAATCCAACTGGAGGTGTGTGATCTATCCTACTTATTATTTTTTGGGAATGCGACATTCTTCGTGATTACTAAAATGAGGGCGTTTAGACTTTATTGTGGGTAAGAAATGGAGTAATTCTAAATCCCTCTAGTTTAGCTGGTGAAATTATCTTGGGCAGCTTCACCCAGATAGAGGGGGTTTATGGATGCCATTGTTGTGTAGACGAGCCATTAAATCAAATAAACACGAATGATTCTCCTTTAAGGCTATGTTAATGTATGGGAGTAGATTTACCTGAAGTGGTTGTGATTTGAATTACTTGGCATGAATGACTGCTTGCTTCTTCAGAGATTCTGCATGAGGAGGACAAGATGCTCCTAATTTTTAGATACACCTATGTTGTAACTGCTTGAGCAAAACGTGTAGATATGATTACCAGGGGGAAATTTCCCATGAAAGTCTTGTTCTTTAAACCAGTCGATTTTTTATTTTCATGTACTAACACCACCACTTTCTCCGGGCTGCGAACCTCAGGTTTATAACTTTCACTTCTAGAATGAAACAAGATGTTGTGTGACTTTATTACTTTCATGAATCCTTGCTTACCATGTGTTTTTTATCACGTGTCGGGAAGTACTTACCCTTTTTATATTTAACTCAAGATGGCCACACACATAGAGGAAAAATAAATACTTTATGTTCCACTCGTGGAGGACAAGAATCGTCACATGCGCATGCTGAGAATCTCATGTATTGATGATCTTGTTGCAAATTCAATGGACCTCTTAGAACCAGCTCCAGTGGATAGTGATGGAAACGAACGTGAAGATGGTAACTATTGATGTCGTGTTTTGCGGGCATGGGCAAATCTCCACAGTCAATGCTGCGATGTGAAGAATTTGGGGTCCCTGGCGATGTTTCGATGCGGTTGTATGGTGGCGATTCATACGTCCACAGTGGTGAGTAGAAAATGAATGTAGTAAAAAGGTTGACACCAAGACTTACGTGGTTCGGCAATATACTTACGTCTACGGGAGTTTTGGAAGGGAAGTCTCCACTATAATATATCTGTTTACAATCACTCATGGAATCTCATATCTACCTGTACAGAGAAAGTTAGAGCTCCCGTCAATCCTCTGTTTTCTATCCTTTGGTGTTCAATCTTAGTTCATATCAGTATCTTTTCTCTCGATCCCCTTTTTGTCCATCCGTCCTTCTTTTTTTCCTATCTATCTATCTCTCTCTCTCCCCCTTTTTCCATCTGAGCCTCTCCTTTTATATATTTGTCTGCCCCTTTCTGGTGGATGCCAGCCTATCATGAGGTGGCAGATCTCCCTTGCGTGTTCCACTTTTCTTTCTTCTCCTATCCTCCTGACATATGTACCCCCATATCTTCATGGTCTCCTTCTTGTTCCCCTCTGATATTTGCAGCCCCCATTCTCCTTTCTTGTCCCTCTCTTGTCTCTTGTGATATTTTAGTGGGCTGGACCCAATTTATGGGCCATGGGTATTTTTCCCCCAACATACCCCGCTAATTTTTAGCACACTTGTGGGTTGAAAATTGTATGGTTTTATTGGAATTTCTGCCCTAGGCTGGCCTGTCGAAGATGAATTCCTGTCTTGGACCACGTAAAGCTCAAGGGCGAAGCTTGACTGGTCTAGTGACTCATTTGAGATGGAGATTCTTTTTGATGGAGATTTTGCTGATGGAGATTTCGTTGATGGAGATTTTGCTGATGGAGATTCCGTTGATGGAGATTTGAATCTTACCATAGCACGAACCTCGGCAGAGTCCCAGTGAATCACTGGTGACACGCTCAGTGGAGTCCTGTGGGAGCACGGTGACTCACTCGGCGAGGTCTCGTTGGATTACTAGCTACGTGCGTTGAGAATAGCCAGCAGGCTCGAGCGAGGGCTCGGTTCCCGTGCTTATGACTTCGTGAGCTGGCAAGGGTCAACGCGTTTGATTTTGCACCATAGCACGAAACTCGGCAGAGTCCCAGTGAATCACTGGTGACATGTTCGGTGGAGTCTCGTGAGAGCACGGTGACTCGCTCGGCGAGATCCCGTTGGATTACTGGCGACGTGCATTGAGAATAGCCAGCGGGTCAGAGCGAGGGCTCGGTTCCCGTGCTTATGACTTCGTGGGCTGGCAGGGGTCAACGCGTTCGATTCTGGTAGGTCGGATGGTTCTTGACCTTTCGCTCCCGGCGGTTCGTTCTCATAATAGAAACAACTTTGTTAGTAGAAACTGAATTTCACAAAAATTTTGTAAGTAATGAACCTGAAGTTGTAGTTAGGGAGAGTCTGTGCTTGCATGTGCAATAGAGTAGGAAATCTGAGCCAGGCATAAAAACCGAGCCGAGCATGAAGGCTGAAAAAAGCCGAACTGAGTAGAACAGAATTGCGCTATGTGGAGTAAGGGTGCGCTGTCTGAACCCAACCAATGTCGTTTGAGTGTCAAGCAAGTTGTGCAATTTTCTCTAGTACATGACAGATGTAACCGTGTGATGGTTTCCCAATAGGTGTTTCGTGTAATGACGTGTATGCTCCCACGTTGTGATTTCTGAACAATAATTTTTCTAAGCTGAAGAATCCGTGCATATATTATCAAATTGGGGCAGTCCGTGCACGCAGTTGCCAAACTGAGTAGTTTGCGCATGTTGTTGGTCGAACTGAGTTGTTCGTGCATGTAGTTTTCAAGCAACGATTTTTCAACATGAATTTCTAAGCTGAGTAGGTAGTTTGCCAAACGGAGGAGCCAACTAAATGAGCTGAAGTTGAAACCGGACTGGAGACCATGCGTGTGGTTTGTTGAACTGAAGGATTTCCCTTCTCGCTTTTTTTTTTTTTAGTTACCTAGCTGAGGAGCGCGATTGTGTTATTTTCGTGTAGTGCTTTCCGAGCAGAGGAAACTTCCAGGCGGGTGATGCTGAATTGAAGAGCCGAGCAGAGTTTCTAAACTTTATAGCTCACCGAGCTGCATGTTGTATTTCACGTGCAGATGGTTTCCGAGCGGGTGATACTGAACTGAAGAGCCGAACGGAGTTTCTGAACTTTGTAGCTCACCGAGCTGGATGTTGTACTTCACGTGTAGATGGTTTCCGAGCAGAGGGGCTCGTGTTTGTAGTTTCTGGGCTGAAAAATGTCCGTGTGGGTGCTTCACGTTCAGATGAGTTTCCGAGTGAGAATCTATGCTCTGTGTGATTTGAGTTGGTGCTCTGCGTTCAGTGAATTTCCAGGCGAGAATCTGTGCTGGTTTTTCAAGCGAGAAGCTGTGCATGTCGAGCTGAGTGAACCCAAGCATGTGTTCACCGAGCTGGGTTTCCGAGCTATTGACCTTCGAGCAAGTAGTGCCGAGCTGGTTTTCTTTGAGCAAGTGGTGCCAAGCTGGTTCTCGAGCTGTGCATGCATGTACGTTGAACGTGCATGCTCATACACTGTGCAGTTCGAGAAAGTGCATGCTCGGAGAAATGCATGCTCATATGGCGAGCGAGTTGAGGAACCGAGCTGGTTCCCGGGCTGTGCATGCATGTAAGTTGAACGTGCATGCTCATACATTGTGCAGGTTAGGAACTGCCCTAAGGGTGGCAAACCACATCGGCGAGTCGCCTGGTGTTTGCTGGTAGTCCCGTGAGGAGGTGCCGGGATTGGGCTTCGGAGTTTTCCTCCGCAAGCTTTAGCCGTGTGGCTAGTTGTTTCCAATGGGGCCATTTAGCGCAGATGAGGGGCAAACGGGGTCGGCGAGCTATATGGTGGGCGTTGGCCCCTCCCTCCCCCACTGTGTCACAGCTGGGTTTCAGCCTGGTCTCTGTGTGCACGGCGTGGT
Source organism: Pterocarya stenoptera (assembly GCA_003123785.1). Classification (NCBI taxonomy): domain Eukaryota; kingdom Viridiplantae; phylum Streptophyta; class Magnoliopsida; order Fagales; family Juglandaceae; genus Pterocarya; species Pterocarya stenoptera. The sequence goes on from QEOT01004595.1 coordinate 248,343, forward strand.
GCGCACAGGACCACTGTTCACATCCTCCATGGTGGGGGCGTGGCTCTAGAGCCAGAGATCGCCGACGGTCCAGGTGGCTACCACCGACGGGTGACTTGGCTCGTGGGATCACGCCTCGAGCTTTGGGCGGACGGGAGACAGTGCTCCGTGCGCTCTCCCAGTGCATGGTGGAGTTGATGTGTGGAGCACCCCACTCGGCCCCTAACCACAGAGACGATTCCGTCGGAGATAGAAAATTTCAATGGTCTTGGTTGTGGCTGCCGGGAGGTCAGGTGGACTCACGGCTTGCAGCCGTGAGCCTTTCGGCCTTCACGGGTGATATCCCATGTGGTTGCCCGCCGTGCACGGCCTTTGCTTCAAGTGACCACTGCGACCGCGGTAGAAAATGCCAGCGGTCGGCATGGTGGCCCGGAGTTGTCGTTGGCGGCTCCTCGCCGCAGGCGGGGTGGCATGGTGTCACTCATGTGCACGTCCTGTGCACCCGTTGAGACCCATGCATGGCACGTACGCTCTGTACGTTCGGTCAGAGACAGAAACTTCAGGTGGCCTTGGTTGTGGCCACTGGAAGGCCAGGTGGCTCATGGCTGCCAGCCATGAGCCTTACGATCCTTGTGGGATGAAATCTCGAGGTGGACGTGCACGACCTTTGTTTTCGGTGACCGCCACAACTGCGGCAGAAAATGTCGGCGGTCGGTGTGATGGCCCGGTGTTGTTGTTGGCGGCTCTCGGCCGGAAGTGGGGGGCGGCAAGGTGCCGCTCGGGTGCACATCCTATGCACTCGTCGAGCCCCATGCCTGGCACGTACGGTCCAGCCGTATGTGGTACTGTGCACTCGTACAATGCCGTGCAGGATAGACACAGTCCAGTGTTTTGCTGGGCAATGCTCAGTTTGGACGTTTAGAATTGTCCAGACGTACATGTGCTTAAACCATATACACAAGCTTGGAAAGTAAGTGGTTCGGTTACTTTGGTTGTAAGTGTTGTGTGTTACTGTGCACCTATGTGCACCGTGGACCACTTTGTAATATCCAGGCAGCGTGACTTTTACGCATTCGGATTTTACTAGGTGCCTTTTGCCCAAGTGCATGGAGTTCGGTTCTCCACCTGGGCATGTAAAAATTTATTTGCCCCTTTAAAAATGTAAAAATTCAAAAAGTTGATAATACTTATCTCGATGATGCTTTTTTCACGATTCAGAATTTGTTCAGTGCAGCAGAGAGATCATTACCCTTCCAACAAAGCTCTGTTCGTCAGCTCTTCTTTCCTTTACTTCAGTTTGTTTTTCTTCACATCGCAAGCTCTGAGAGCTTGTCATTGCCGGCCTACAAAGGACACGCTGGTTATGGGACAACAGAGATCCCACAGACGGCGCCACTGTTAATGTCGAGTTTTGCGAGCATGGGCAAATCTCCGCGGTCAGTGCCGCGATGCGAAGAATTTGAGATCCCTAGCGATGTTTCGATGCGGCTGTACGGTGGCGATTCGTACGTTCACGGTGGCAAGTAGAAAATGAATGCAGTAAAAATGTTGATACCAAGATTTACGTGGTTCGGCAATATGCTTACGTCCACGGGGGTTTTGGGAGGGAAGTCTCCACTATAATATATCTGTTTACAATCATTCATGGAACCTCATATCTCCCTGTACGGAGAAAGTTGGAGCTCCCGTCAATCCTCTGTTCTCTATCCTTTGGTGTTCAATCTTAGTTCGTATCAGTATCTTTTCTCTCGATCCCCTTTTTGTCCATCCGTCCTCCTTTTTTTCCTATCTATCTCTCTCTCTCCCCCTTTTTCCATCTGAGCCTCTCCTTTTATACATTTGTCTGCCCCTTTCCGGTGGATGCCAGCCTATCATGAGGTGGCAGATCTCCCTTGCATGTTCTACTTTGCTTTCTTCTTCTGTCCTCCTAACATATGCACCTTCCCATATCTTCTTGGTCTCCTTCTTGTTCCCATTTGATATTTGTAGTCCCTATTCTCCTTTCTTGTTCCCCTCTTATCTCTTGTAATGTTTTAGTGGACTGGACCCAATTTATGGGCCATGGGTATTTTTCCCCCAACAGTAACTATTTCAAATGTTATAACCTATCTCTCTTGCTCTCACGAAACAACTTCTGCACTCAATTCACCTGAACCTAGCCAAGCTTTATACATTTTCCTCCCGTTCAAATATTTTTTGTAGGCCTAATTTTGCATTTTATAGATGCATCTAAATGTATGTACATGGGCTGAGACTTACAAGGATTTCTTTCGGTGCAGTTATGCTGGCAAATGAGCCTGTTGATTTGTTCCTCTTGCCTGGTAGAACTTCCTGTTTTCTTATTTGATTATAAAATGCTCAGCAGTTTCACAAACCAAAATGTAGATAATAGCATTTTCTACATTCAGGACTAGCATTTGACAGCTCTGGAAGGCGCTGTAGAAACACCCATTACTCCCCATAAAAGGCCTTCTAGGAGGAGTGAGGTAATTCCTTATAAAGCCCAGGATGAGTTTGTTCCTAAGCCATGTGAGACTTCCCAATACGCCCCCTCACGTGTGGGCCGGTATTTCCGGTACCATCATCGTGGGTAGGTCGCAGGAGTCCATCATTGATCATAGGTTAGCCTGCTCTGATACCATGTAGAAACACCATTTCTCCCCATAAAAGGCCTAATAGGAGAAGTGAGGTGTTCCTAGACCATGTTGGACTTCCCAATAGGCGCCTGGGTCGTGGTGGAGGGTATAGTTATGAATCCTGGCCCATCATTTAAACTTCTATTAGCCTCTGAAATTGTGGGTGCTGAGGATAGGCGATTTCATGTGCTTATTTAGATATAAAATCTCTATTTTCAGCTCCTAAAGTATCGTTATTCATTCAGACTCCAGATCCATTTATTTGTTGGTATGGTGTAGCCTCCGAAATAATTGGTGAACCAACTTCTGGAACTGCTATTGTATAGGAAATCTCTCTCTCTCTCTCTCTCTCTCTCTCTCTCTCTCTCTCATGCATTTTAAAGGAGTTTAACTACTTTAAGTCCTAGATGAAATTTGACCTATTATTCGTATACGCCAATTACAATTTACAATTTACTCGTGCATCTAAATTTCTTACTTTTCATCACTAAACTCAAAAATTCAACAAACATGAATTTGGTTCACGACCAGTAAATTTTCATTTCCATTAAACTCCTACGTACATTCATTGTACATATCATCAGTTTTTATTTTAATTTTCTCATTGTAAATATTTTCACCATTTTATACGAGTTTGATTTTTAAGCACTTTTCTAGAAGAGACGATCTATGAATTTATTCTTAATTATTACGTGACACTCTCCTGCACTTGGAATAGCCTTTGTGCTGCTTCGATAACAGGATCTTCATCCCAGAAGAAATTGGAGTTTGGTTATGTCATAAGCGGTCCAAGAATTGTATGGTCTCGATTGTTTGAAATAATACGATATTTATACTATCAATCAAAGGATTGGGATTTTATGTCATGATTGGTTATAAATCAGTTTCATTAAAAGCAATAATATTACTATATGTATTTATGTAGATGCGCATGTGTACACCAATAATATTATTGGAAAATAAATAAAAACAAATTTGACTTTTGATTGAAGAGCAACTGCCATTTTGAAGTCCACAAGTCCAGGTTCAAGGTATCTTATGCTGATTCTTTCGGCATCTGATGTAAGGTTGCACTTCATCATCTTTAAATATATAAAAGCTCCTTCTTAGGAACGAACTTCCTTCAAGGAAGCACTTCATCATCTAATAATTTGTCTTGCATCACTAAATATCTCTATAAAAAAAAAGGTAATATCAGTTTCACAAGGATGAAAAAGTCCATAAATAGCAACAAGAAGAACAAACGGGCCAGGTCGACTGAATGCCATGAAATCACGAAGCTGCCTAACTATCCTGTGAAAAGTCGTCTATATTAAAAGTTGGAAATAGTATAAACACAATTATTTTACAATATTTACACAATCTTTCATTAAAAAAATTATTTCTTTTTGAATTTAAACTCATCGAATTCATTAAAAATTCAATTAAAATCAAAGAATAGTAATATTTTGTTGAAGAGCTGTAAAATGGCTGTGGAAGGGGCTTAATACAACTCTGAGACTTAATACAACGACTTCTTCAATGGATCAATTGCTGACCAGCACTAATCTTCCGTACAACGCGGAAATTATGGTAGTACCCTTGCCACCAAAATTCAAAGTCCCAGCAATAGACATGTACGACAGAATTAAAGATCTAGTGGAGCAACCTTCAAAGCCCACATGACACTCCACGGGTTTCTCGGAGAAATCACATGTAAGGCATTTCCTTTAATTTTGAAGGAAATGGCCAAAGGGTGGTTAAGAGTGTTTCAGCCGGGATCTATCGATGGCTTTGAAGAATTGGGCAGGCAGTTTTTAACCTAGTTCATGGCTAGCTGGAGGCGAAAAAGGCTAGTAGCATACCTACTGACTGTGAACTAGAGGGAAGAAGATAGCCTTAAGGCATATCTGGCACGGTTCAATAGGGAGAGAATGACATCTGACGATTAAGATGAGCAATTATATGCTTTGCTTAGGGGAATTTGGCCAAGAAGTCCATTTATGGCCAAATTGATGAGGAAGACCCCTTCCACCTTACGAGAATTTATGGACAGGATAGATGATTTTATCGTTGTTGAAGATACAATGATCGCCTTGACGGCTAGATCAGAGAAGATGGACGAGCAAGTGCCCAAAGGAAATTCAAAAAGGGAGCGAGATGGAGGATCGAGATCAAAGAGAAACCCACACGAAGGAAGGTGAGATACTTGCACAAGTAGTCACGTGCATTACTCTAGTGTGCACATGGCAAGACAAAGTCAAAGAGGCCAGACATGGCATGGAACAGGAGTGGGGGCGACAGACCCAAAAGAACTACGCCTACCACAAAACTAGCGGCCACAGAATTGAATATTGCTATACATTGAAGCAAAAGATTGAGGAGATGAGGGGGAACAACGAGCTAGAATGCTACCCCCCCTTTAGTGTCTGGGCGATAGAATGTAAGAGCACAAGCGCCAACGGAGGAAAAACCAAAGAAGAAGAGGCTCGCCAAGAAGAGAAAGAAGGTCACATGAACCACAAGAGCGGCACCCTAGGCAGGACGGAAATCAGAGGAATCAACCCGTAGGTGAGATAAGGACAATCGTCGGAGGATATGCCAGGGAAGGCCCCACTTCCTCAGGGAGGAAAGCGTATGTTAGGTGGGCCAGATACAAGGAAGTATATAGCATAAGGAGACCTGCCAAGCAGCCTTGAGTGCAAGTTTCACCCACAATCTCTTTTGACAATGATGATTGTCAAGGAGTAGTCTACCCGCATGATGATGCATTAGTAGTAACAATGCTGGTAGCAAATTACACCACACGGAAAATATTGATCGACAACGGGAGTTCTGCGGACATCCTATTTTGGGACGCATTCACAAGAATGGAAATCAATGCAGACCAGTTGTGCCTGGCACAAACAACTTTGAAACGGTTTACGGGGGAAGTAGTACAACCCATGGGATCTATCACGTTACTAGTATTGGTAGGGACAAATCCCCACCATGGCACTACCATGACAGAATTCTTGGTGGTAAAATGCTTTGAGGGCGATCTCCTCCACCTACCATCTGAAAATGAAGTTTCCCACGAGAACGGAGATTGATGAGGTACGTAGTGAACAAGTGCTTGCTCGAGAATGCTACGTTTAGGAGCTCAAGTAAGGGGAGCGAGAAGTGGAAGTGGTCGAGATGTGGGATGATGCTGTCACAACCCTCCCTCCACCACTTGAAATTTTCATGATAAAAGCAAAAGCGAGAGATGAAGACGCCTTGAGACAAGGGGAGGCAGATGAACCCTTGGAGCTTATCAATGTTGATTCAACCCAACTAGAGAACTGCGTGAAGATTGGAACCATAATGATAAGTAACGAAAGGCGGCTACTGAAACAACTCCTCATCGAGCACAAATATGTCTTCACATGAAGTTATAAAGACATGCCAGAAATTGATGTGGAGGTGATAGAACACAAACTGAATGTCAGTTCAAGCGCTCAAGTAGTTAGATAGAAGAAAATGAGTTTTAGTTCTGAGAAGTACAAAGTGAGTGCAGAAGAGGTAGATCGGTTACTAGTAGCTGGATTCATCAGAGAAACTCAATACCTCGAGTGGTTGTCAAATGTAGTGTTGGTGAAAAAATCCAATGGGAAATGGTGGATGTGCATAGACTTCATGGATCTTAACAAGGCCTGCCTAAAGGATAGTTTTCCTCTTCTGCGCATAGATTTCATAGTCGATGCCACATCGGGACACACGATGTTGAGTTACTGTTACCAGGTCATGCCTTTCGGCTTGAAGAATATAGGGGTGACGTATCAAAGATTGGTAAATAAGATGTTCAAGCATTAAATAGGCTGAAACATGGAAGTATATATGGAGGATCTGCTGGTGAAGAGCATGGAGTTCAGACAACATATGAAACGTCTAAGAGAAGCCTTTGGCGTGCAACACCGATACAAGATGAAACTTAACCCAACTATGTGCACATTTGGAGTATAATCAGGCAAAATTTTGGGGTTCATGGTCTTGGAAAGGGGCATCGAGGCAAATCCTGAGAAATTAAGGGCACTTACTGAGATGAAGTCACCCATGAACATAAACGAAATTCAAAAGCTAGCGGGGAAGATAGCGGCACTCAATAGGTTCATGTTCTGATCAACGAATAGGTGTCTCCCTTTCTTTCGAGTCCTTAAAAAAACACTGGTTTGGGACTCTAAATGCGAGCAGGCATTTGCACAACTCAAGCAAATTCGTTGTCGCTATACTTAGCCACTACCCCAGATGTCGTATCTGTCGCATTGGTAATGGAATAAGAGAAGGAGTAGAGACATGTGCACTATGTAAGCCGAGCCTTAAGAGGGGCTAAGACAAGGTATCCGAAGATAGAGTTGATTGCTTTCACCAGGGTGACGGTTGCACGATGTTTAGGCCCTTATTTTCAGGCCCACTCAATAAAAGTAGTTACCTCGTCGCCCTTATAGTAGGTATTGCAAAGGACTAACACCTTGGACTAGTTGGTTAAGTGGTCCATCAAACTGAGTGAGTACGACATCGGTTATGTTCCTAAAACCACAGTGAAAGGACAAGTCCTAGATGACTTTGTAGTGGAATTCACAAATTTTCAAGAAGAGATGCCCAAGACTCCAGAGAAAACGCAATGGAAGGTGTATGTTGACGGATCATTTTACAGAATAGAAGGTGGCGTGGGCATGCACATTGTGACAAATGACGAAACTGAGTTGAATCATGCGATACGGCTAAACTTTAAGGGAACAAATAATGAGGCTGAATACAAAGTAGTGCTCTCGGGGTTGGCCATAATGGAGACTTTAGGTGGGAAGGAAATTGAGATGAGAGCAGATTTGCAGGCCGTGGTTGGCCAAATCAGAGTAGAGTATTTGGTGAAAGGACCAAAACTGATCAAGTACCTCCATTAGGTCTAGGAATGGTGCAGTTGCCTTCAATACTTTTGAATGGAGTGAATCCTCATGCTGACAACTGGAAAGCCGATCAATTAGCAGAAATAGCCTCAGCGAAGCAGCAGGAAACTTTACCATGGGAGGTCACTATGCGGGCTGTTGACACATCGACCGTAGAAAATGATGTGTTGGAGATGGGAGGTTGCACGCCGGAGTGGGCGGATAATATAATCAAATACCTATGAACAGGAGACCTCTCTACCTCCCACGAGGAAGTGAGGAAAGTTAGAAGTAGGACAGCCCGTTTCACCATGGTAGACATGAGGTTATACAAGCAAGGTTTTTCGGCCCCATTGTTAAGGTGCATATCGAAAGTAGAGGCTGAATACGTCATGAAAGAGGTGCCTGAAGGAGTGTGTAGAAATCACTCAGGAAGGAGATCCTTTGTTGTGAAGATCATGAGGGCAAGGTATTATTGGCCAAACACTCTAAGAGATGCAAAAGAGTTTATAAAAGAATGCACTCAATGTCAGCTGCACGAGCCAATCCTGAACACTCCTCTTGAACAACTTAGATCGGTAATGTCCTCGTGGCCATTTGCTCAATGGGGTATAGACCTGGTCGGTCCTATGCCTGCCCTCGAGCAAAGGGAGAACCAAATTCATCATTGTCGCCATCAATTAATTTACAAAGTGGATAGAAGCTGAGGCAATTATGACAATGACTGCCCAAAATGTGACGAGGTTTTTATGGAAGACTGTAGTATGCAGGTTCGGGGTGCCACAAAGCATTATCTTAGACAACAGTAAACAGTTTGACTCAGATCATTATCGTAAATGGTGTGCTGAACTCGGGATCAAAATCAAGTACTCCTCCCCAGGACATCTGTAAGAAAATGAGCAAGTTGAAGCAACCAACAAGACCATTGTTGGGCTATTGAAGAAGAAAGTAAATGAGAGAAAAGGGGCATGGATGGATGAGCTCCCTGGGATTTTGTGGGCATATAGGAAAATGACAAAGACTTCAATGGGTGAAGCACAGTTTGCTTTAGCATACAAGAGTGAAGCAATGATACCAGTAGAGGTAGGATTGCCCAGCCACTGAGGGAAAACTTCAAGTTTAAAGCAATTAACAAGAAGCTGGAAGAGAATCTGGACCTGTTGGAAGGAGTGTGGACGAAGGTTGAAATAAGAGTGGTAGCCCACAAAAGGAAGACAGAGTGGTACTTTAACAAAAGAGTAAGACCAAGGTCCTTTAAAATGGGGTCTTGGGTCTAAAAGAAACTGGAGTAACAATAGTAGAGGAGGGAAAGCTGGGACCTTGATGGGAAAGGCCATACGTCATGGTAGTTAGCTATCGCCTGGGAGCATATCATCTCAAAGAAGCTATCGGCCGTGTAAGACTGTGTCCATGAATACTTAGGCCACTACTATAACGCCCCGAACCCGGAGGGGGTCGGAGAATTACCACCTGTCACTTACAACCCTGTCTCTCAAAGCATCTAAAACTTCAAGGATTTCATAACTAGTACACATTCTCATATTTTCCAAATAATCATAATACAAACTCCATAAGTCATCATTACAAAAATAACATAAACCAAGGGGTGTCCACAATCTCCCAATAATTTCAACAAAATATTACGATATATCTTTAGATTTCCATAGATCCAAATAACATAAAGTACTTCATATACTCAAGTTAAGCCCTTCTACTAACGAAGGTATCCTTAGGTAGTCGACCTTCTATCCATATCTAGTTAAGCTCCAATTTCTATTCCTGACCCCCAGCTGGGTCATCAATATCATCTGAAAAAAAAATTGAACATAAGGGGTGAGTTATCAATAACTCAGTAAGCAGAGAACATATACTAGTATGTAAACATGAGCCTTTTCAGAAAGTTCAGTATGCAGAAACAAAACATTTTATTTTCATATGCACATCTCAAAATATATTATCGGAAAATCAGAGCAACTTTTCAATCTTTTCATATTCATAAACCATTTTTATATTCAAAAACGCTTTGGCATATAATAACTGAACGTTTTCATCTTATCATGTCATATCATATCATATACCATGTTTAACCCCAGTAGTAGGGTTGTGCTATCCCCGATGGCCAAACCAGGCAGTATCATATTGTGAAACTTTTCATTTTTCAATCTTGGAGCCCCGAGTGTGCACATAGGAAAAAACACGTAAAAAGACCACTTTGTTTCCAAAGTGGGTGCACTCATATCATATCATGTTGGTACCAAACATATCACGTGAACAGCATCATATCAAAACCATATTCAGAATTAGAACCAAACCAGATAAGTATGCCAAAGGTTTTTCATATCCATATCATATCAAGACACGTGCGAAACATATTCATATCATTTCCATTTGATCAAAAGCAGATCCAAATCATTTCATATCACATGTATAAAAAACAAATCTCAATGATATCATATTTGCTCTTTTGCATATTTCAGAAACATGTCAAATATTGCTTATGTCTACACTTTTCATGTCAAAAACATTTCTTTTCTTTTTTCATACGTATCTCATGAATGAATGCAATATATATACTGAGGTTGTTTTTCACATTTTCTTTTTAAAACAAAATGCACATTTTTACAAACCAACCCCATTTCGTTTCTTTTTATGCAAATCTAGTATAGGAACCCCACTTACCTGGATTTCCTAGCTTTTCAAAAATTTCCTCAACAATGTCGAACAATTATCAATCGTTACCTATACGATAATCATGTAATTCCCGTAAATTTTCAATCAACCACGAATTTCAATATTTAAGCCTAAGATGCTAAAATAACCTATTTTTAATTCCTCAAAAACTTAAAATTCTTATAACCTCAAAATATATCATCCATTTTCTAAAATCATCAATGTCCATTTAATAACTTCAACTAAAACCTAAAAAAAAAATCTAACTTATTTACTATGGAGATCCTACTATAATTTATAAAACTAAAATAATATAACTATAACAAAATCATTATAAGTAAAAAATCATACTCTTGTTTAAATAAAAAAAATATTCTTTTAAAAGGATTCAAAATTAGCTTTTAAATTTACTGATCGTTCCAAAAAAGTTTTAGCATTTAATTAATAAATATTCTGATAAAAATATTAATCTCTTAAAAATACCAACTTAACAAAATAAAACCACAAAACCGTACGTCTACGTCCAAATAAAAACATTCTCTGCAACCCACGTAAAATGTTCATAATTTCAAACCCAGAGTACAATATATAAATCCACTAATAACACCCTAAACAATAAACCTGGAGGCATACAGAAGGGGCAAAGAAGTAATAGCATCCTTCTATTACGTTAACATAGTTAACTTGTAAAAATAAAACCAGAGGAAGCAAGCACACGGGAATAAAACCAGTATGCAGCGGCAAGGGCTTACCGAAGAGAAACAGAGGCATGCGTGAGGGGTAAGGTGCGACGGGGATGGCTGTGTGGTGGTGCGGCTGAAGAGCAGGAGTGCGGCAGAGATGCTGTCGAGCTGGGCTGAGCACGAGAGAAGGAGAGGGAGAGGTGAGCATGAGAGAGGGTGGAGAGAAAGGAGGGAGTAACTGAGAGAGGTGCCCACCGTGAGGGGTTGCTACGGGCTGAGGTGGCCTGTGGGTGTCCGACGGCCCTTTTTTGTGCGGGTGGCGACGGCTTGGAATGGCTGATGCAGTGTGGTTGTCCGGTGGTAAGAACTCTCTGTTTTCAGTGAGAAAAAACAGAGGTATGGTGCTCGACTTTTAGTTGGTAAAACAAGGGCTGGGCAGCAGCTTCGGGTGGCTGGGTATGGGAAGAGGGTAGCGGCAAAGGCTTTAGGGTTGAGAAAAAAAAACTTAACATATATATAGGCTATAAATGGAAAACAGAACAAACCTAAAACAAAATGAAAGGGAACATTCACAAAAAGGGAAAGATGGCGTGAACTCGAGTGAAGGACTCAAGAAACGTTTCTCATGTGCATGGGTCTGGCCGTGAGCTGTGTGTTACAACTACCTTTGCCATGTAGGGGTGAGATAGTGCCATGAAATGGACATACTTAGTGAATCTGCCCACAACTACTAGAATCCTTAAGGCACCCTTCGAGTTGGGCAGACCTTCTATGAAGTCTATAGATATGTCTGTCCAAACTTGCTACGGTATGGGCAATGGTTGAAAAATGATCGAAACTTAATCTGGAGAGACGTTTTTTACATAAACCTAGGAAATGCTCCTCCCAAGAAGGGGAAACTAGAAATCTGTCCAACTTGGACCATGCCTTCCTGTTCGACCAAGTGAAATCACCCCTATCGAATGTAAATCAACCAAATTCAGTTCAAAGATTAAATCAGAAAAATCAACCATGGTCAGACAAATATGAGAACCTCTTAACCTTTCAATTGGATACCGGGTGATGTTAAAATCACTTCCAATACACCACACACCCTTTCACCAATTGCACAAGCCAACAATCTCATCCCAAATAAATCTTCTTTCACTTTTGATGTTAGGCCCAAATACACCAGCAAATTTTCACCCAAAGCCACCATTAACATTAAAAAAAGAACAAGCCACCAGATATTCCCTAACAAATTCATCCATCAGATTTACAACTCTCTTATCCCACATCAAAATAATACCTCCTGAAGCCCCCTGAGAAGCTAAAGAAGCCCATCCCACATAAGACCAACCCACAAACTTCTTATAATATTTCTGTCAACGGATTTCAGTTTAGTTTCTTATGAAACAAATGATATCTACTTTCCATTCCTGAACCAGATTTCTTACTTGAAGGCACTTACACAATTTCATTCAATCCTTGTGCATTCTAAGAGAGAATCTTTGGCTTCATAAGGCACTATTGTTTGCCCTATCTTTGTGCCTACCTCTACTAGCACTGCCTTCCCTTGCATCATAATTGATAGACCAAACCAATCTCTTAAGCTCTTTTTCTTATTTTTGAGCATGATCTAGCCAAGAAAGGCCGACCCGCTTCAATGGCGTTAAGAAGAGCTTTAAATTGCTCTTCGAAACTATCGCATGAAATCTCTATGCAATCGTGGATTTCGTCCACCTTCTATAACACCCAATCAAAATGAGCTCTGCCTGAGAACATATTGGAGGCATAGAGCAAATGGGACTAGGCTCATCCCCCACATCTTCAAGTCCATTATGCAAGGCCTCCACCCCAGACCTTTCACATACCAGTTGTAAATAAAGTTCTTCAATAGACCCCTAATCCAAGATGCCCAAAACCTCATCCTCATGTGGTGCACAAAACTCTAGATAATTCCTCCTTAACATTCAACTGAGCTGACACGCTCACAAAATTGTCAGATACGACTTCACCAGAAATGGTAGTTGGGAAGCATCGGTTTGGTTTAGGATGCTAGAAACCCCTTGAGTATCGAGAAAAACTCATTTTGCATGGCCACAGAGGTATCCACGACCCCTCCACCACATATTTCCATGTTCAAGATGGAGATTGGCGCTAACTTAGGAACAGGATGGTCGTCGGCGACCTGTTCTGTGACGGTAGAGATATGCTCTGAATGATCGCTAGAGATATTTGAGATATTTGCACTCAAGCTCAAGGAAGAGGACCCAATGGGATGTTTGACCTGCCTTTCTAGCTGAGCCTAGCCCATTGTCACATCCATTTGTCAACTTAAGTCCATTATCAAAAGATGAGGGTGGGTTTAAAACAAATGAGCTATTCTTCCCCTCTCCTCTCGCGTTCCCTCTAGCTCTGGCTTAAGAGAATAGGGGTGGTGAGTAAGTCCCATGGAGGAGATGCAGTCCATGTGGGGAAACTTTCGTCTGAATGAGGAGGATAAGGGTATTGATATAGATGATGCCTCCAACCCGAGTGTCCAATGCAAAAGCACTAGAAGTCTGATAGGTAGAATATGGTGTGATCGCTGGGTGGGGAGGAAAATTGTGGAAGAAACAATGGCAAGGGTATGGCGTCTGAGCAAACCAGCGTCAGTAAAGGAGGTGGGTAGTAATTTATTTGTGTTTGTATTTGCAAATCATGCGGATAAACAGAAGGTAGAGAATGGTAGACCATGGAATTTTGATAATCACTTATTGGTACTCATACCTTTTGATGGCATCACCCCAATACAAGAACTGAAATTTGATCAAGCGCCTTTTTGGATTCAGTTTCATAACCTGCCTCTGTTTGGTATGAATAAGAGGTGTGGAGAACAACTAGGTGGAACAATGGGGACAGTCATGGATATCGAAGTAGATGAAGATGATGTGGGATGGGGAAGATGTCTGAGGGTAAAGGTGCTGTTAGATCTTAAGAAACCTCTCGCAAGAGGACGCACTATCACCTTTCAAGGGACAAGACACTGGAGTCCGATACAATATGAACAACTTCCCGGATTTTGCTTCACATGTGGGTGCCTAATTCATGAAGGTATAAGCTGTCAACCCTCGATGGAAGCTCATCTCCAGTATGGTCCTTGGCTACGCGCAAATCAGAGGAACAAAAGGGCCTGGTTACGTACTGAGCAAATGTATGAAACCACCTCAACCAAAGTGATGAATGACTGGAGCAGGAAGGATGATACGGGAGCAGAGGAACCAACTGATCGAAGGGACTACGGAAAGTGGGTAGAAACAGATGAAGGAACCCGGATGATAGGCAAACCAGTCATGGCAGGTAAAGAAATGGAGTCCAGAAACGTGAATCATGACACGGGAAGATCAAATGTGACTCATGCAGAAGGAGAGGTGGTATCTACAGAAGAAGAAGCAACGCATAGCATGGAAAAGGAGCTCTCGGCAGAAACAGACAACGTGAATGAGTATACTACACGAGGGACTAGGAGCTTGGCTGAGGAGCAACAGTTGAGTCGAAATGCAGAAACAGCAACACGGGAGGAAGACGCAGAAACAGTAGCTATAGAAACGCTGCCGTTTCAAGAAGGAACAAACGAGGAGCTGGAAAGGAATGGTGGGTCCTACTCAGCTGCTGTGAGAAGAAGACAAACGGTAGACAAAAGGGTGGACCATACCCAGCTACGGTGGGAAGCATTATCTGATGGCCAAGGAGACCAAATGATGACTAAAAGCATGATGAGTACTGCACTAGTATTGGAAAAAAAACAACCGGCTTTTATTTTGGAGTGTGATGGCATGAAGACGTGCAAATTGACCGGGGAACAAAATAATGACAAAGGTGCCCATGCAAATGATAAGGTGATGGATACTTTACCGGATGGCCTCACTAGCAAACGATGGAAAAGAATATCTCGACTGGAATCCAAGGTAGAATTGAGAAGCTCCTTAATGATGCACGGCAAAGATAAGTTGAAGACCGAAAATCATGACCCCACAAAGACCCAAATGTTGAAAAGTACTAGAGGGAAACAGAAAGCTAAAGTTGTGACCATTTGCAATAGCTCTCTGTCGACTTTAACTAAAAGCTACAATCCCAACACGGCTTTGGTGAAGAGGAAAAATAATCTGCAACCTGCAACGATTGCAAAGCGTGGGAGAAGAATTTTAAAGGAAGAAGGAAATGACGGAACAATTTCAACGGTGGAGGCTGTATTGCAGCCCCGCCGCGACCAATGAAAACCATCAGTTGGAACTCCCGTGGGCTTGGGAACCCACGGGGAGTTAGAGCACTTCGTGACCTTGTCATGAGGGAAGATCCCATGGTGGTGTTTTTACAAGAAACGAAAATGACTACGTTACAGATGGAACATGTTCGTGTTAAAATGGGGTTTGATAGTTGCTTTACAGTGCCTTGTGAAGGCAGAAGTGGGGGTCTGGCTTTGCTCTGGAAACATGAAATAAACTTATCCATTAAAAGCTTCTCCTTTTATCATATCGATGCTGAAGTTAAGGATGCGGAAAGAGGTTTTGCCTGGAAGCTATCGGGAGTGTATGGCCATCCAGAAACTGACAAGAGAGGAGAAACGTGGCGCTTGATCCAAACTTTAAAGGTAGATGAGGAAGTCCCCTGGCTTGTCTGTGGTGATTTTAATGAGGTCCTATGTTATCAAGAGAAAAGGGGAGGCAGGCCGCGCGCAGACAGATTGATGCAAGATTTCAGGAATGCGATTGATGACTGTCACTTGCTCGATCTGGGTTTTGAGGGACCTAAGTTTACTTGGTGTAATCGTAGGGAAGAGCAACAGGTGATAAGTGAAAGACTCGATCGATTTCTGGCAAATATCAGATGGCGTGAATGCTACCCTACAGCTAGAGTAATTCATGGGTTTGCAGCTCACTCAGATCACTTGCCAATAATCTTAGATACTAAAGCAGAGACTAATCAGCAGCGACATAGACTTTTCAGATTTGAGGCGATGTGGGTCGAGGATAAGGAGTGTGGTGAAGTTATTGCGCTATATTGGCAAGGGAGAGCCGAAGGGAGAGCCATGGTTGATATAGTTGATAGATTACACAGCTGCAGTAGAGGTTTGGAAGAATGGAACAAAATTAAATTTGGCCACATTCCTCTGAATATAAGGAGAGCCCGAGATAGCCTCCAGAGACTTCAGAGATTGCAATTCGAGATCCCTAGTAGAGTCACAAAGGAGGATTTGATCGCTGCCAGGAACAATCTCCAATCATGGTTGGAGAGGGAGGAGATTCTTTGGAAGCAAAGAGCTAAAGCTTTATGGCTTAAGGGAGGGGATAGAAACTCAAGATTCTTTCATCGTAAGGCATCTCAGAGGAAAAGGAAGAACAACATCGAAGGATTAATAGGGGAGGATGAAAGGTGGCATTTTAAAGAGGAAAGAGATCAACTCATCCTGAGTTACTTCCAGACTTTATTCCAATCAGAGCAAGAGGATCCCAACTGGGATTTTTTGAATGATTTGCGGGGTAAAGTTACTCAAGAAATGAATGATAGTTTAATGCAAGAGTTTTCCAAGGATGAAGTAAAGACAGCTTTAGATCAAATGCATCCTACTAAATCACCGGGACCAGATGGCATGGCCCCCATTTTCTTCCAACAATATTGGCACATTGTGGGATCCGACGTGACGAGTGCTATTTTACAAATTCTCAGAACTGGTAATTTACCCTCTTCCCTCAATCACACATTTATTACCTTGATTCCTAAGAAAATTAAGCCTGAAAGGATATCTGAGTTTAGGCCTATTAGCCTATGTAATGTGTTGTATAAACTCATCTCCAAAGTCCTAGCAAACAGGTTGAAAAAGGTGCTTGATGAAATTATCTCTAGTAGTCAATGTGCTTTTGTTCCTGGTCGACTTATAATAGATAATATCCTTGTGGCTTACGAGTTGATGCATTTTCTGAGAAATAAAAGGAAGGGTAAGGAAGGTTTTATGTCCATTAAATTGGATATGAGTAAAGCTTATGATCGAGTGGAATGGTCCTATCTCACAGCTGTTATGGAAAAAATGGGTTTCGCTCCTCAGTGGGTTGAGCTAGTTATGATGTGTGTTAAATCTGTCTCTTTTTCAGTGTTGATAAATGGTGAGCCTAAAGGTCCTATTGTTCCCTCTAGAGGTATTCGACAAGGAGACCCCTTATCCCCATATTTATTCCTCCTGTGCACAGAGGGATTAATATCCCTGCTAAACAACGCTGAAAGAAGAGGTGTGATCACTTCTGTCAAAGTGTGTAGAGGGGCTCCTGCAATTTCCCATCTACTGTTTGCGGACGACAGCCTACTGTTTTGCAAGGCAAATGTAGCTGAAAATAGACGGATTCAAGAATTATTGGGTTGGTATGAGAAAGCTTCAGGCCAGAAGATAAATAAAGATAAGACAGGCATTATTTTTAGTAGTAATGTGCATAGAACTAGACAAGCCGAGCTTCTGGAATTTTGGGGGGCGCATGAAAATCAGCATCCTAAAAAATATTTAGGACTTCCACTCTGGATTGGAAGATCTAAATATAAGGTGTTCTCTGATCTTAAACATAGAGTTTGGAAAAAGCTACAGGGATGGAAAGAAAAATTACTCTCAATAGGGGGGAAGGAAATCTTGATTAAAGCTGTCGCACTCTCGATCCCTACCTATTCCATGAGCTGCTTCAAACTACCATCTACCTTGTGTACTGAGCTAGAGCAATTGATGGCTAAGTTCTGGTGGGGACAAAAAAAGGACGAAAAGAAAATTCATTGGATGAGCTGGTCAAAGATGTGTGAAACTAAGCAGGCGGGGGGCATGGGGTTTAAGGACCTTAGAGTTTTCAATGATGCACTATTGGCGAAGCAAGGTTGGAGAATTCTGCAGAATACAACCTCTTTAATACATAAAATATTTAAAGCCAAATATTTCCCTAGAAATCAGTTTCTTGATGCTACATTGGGGTACAACCCTTCCTTTGTGTGGAGAAGTATATGGAGCACTATACCAAAAATAGCTGCTGGATGTCGTTGGAGGATAGGCACTGGGGAGGGTGTGAAAATTTGGAAAGATCACTGGGTACCTGGTAGGCCTACACTATTACCTGCTCAGAATGAAGATGGGATTTGGCCTCATGAGGTGGATGCCACTGTTGATTGTCTGTTTGACA
>QEOT01004596.1:10851-24153 GCA_003123785.1 Pterocarya stenoptera
AAAAAAAAAAAACACCTCACTCATTGACCATGGGAGGGAAGGAGAGCTAAGACAAGTCACTTTGCACTTTAATTAAACTATAACAAGGAAGAGGGAAGGAAAAGCCGGGGACTTTAGAAGTATGGCTGGGTGGCAAAGAACGTGAAGGGCGATTAAAAGGGAAACCTAAAGCTGACTACATATAAAAGACGGGTTTTGGTGGAGGATTCAGATACCAAAGAGATAGAGAGAGACAGAGATGATGATGATGATGATAAATGAATCTTTATACACGCATGCAAGCGCTTTTGGTGTTTTCTTTATCACGTGTAAAAGGCTTGTGAGGACTGGGTACTGAGGACCCTCCCCCGCCCCTTGCTTTTAAAATTAATCACCTTCTCTCTCGGTTTTGTTCCGGTTCTGGACAGGTCGCGCAGCCTCAGAGTCGAGGATGTACATGAACATATACTATATGTATTAAAAAACAATATATATATATGTATAATGAGAGGGGGAGGGAGGGAGGGAGGGAGAGAGGATCAGAGGAAGGTGGGAATATGAGTGAGTACAAAAGAGTTTCTGTGGATTGTAATAGCAATCATACACAGAAGAAGAATAATCCGAACTTGCAGTCTCCCTCTCTTGCAGACTTGTCCGTGTCCTCTCTCTGTCCATATAGAGTATTGTGTAATATCTGCCTACCCCCTCAAGCCTCAAACTCCCTTTTCCTTGTATTTTCTCGTGTTTCTTCACCCCTGCCATCAGGTATCAAGTGCCTTGGTAAAACCTTGAACGGTCGATTCAGGGGGAGCCGGGATAAGCTTTGGGGTACAGTACCACTCTCCTCGTGTGGCTTTTTTATCTGCTTTTTGGACCCTTAATTGTCTTGATCCAGTACACTAAGATCCACTATATTCAGCTGCTCCACAACTCGGAACCGCCAGATCAAGTTGTTTCATGCTTTGATGGGACCCAGATGGTATATTCTTTGCATTTGTGAAGGACATTTCCTCGAGGAAATTTTGATGAGTAATTCTACGTAGAAGTCACTGTAGCGGTGCACTCGTTGCACTCACTGCGTGGCTGCCGTTAGATTTTTTTTTTTTCATCTTCTTTGTGTGTGGTCTAAATGATGCCACATCATGTGTGTAAAATGGCTTCTCCAAACAGTGGCTTCTATCTATATTTATTCAATTTTAATTTACGAGTTGAGAATCTCCACGACGCTAGCATTGACGTTTAATAAAAATTTAAAGAAAATTATATTCATCGTCACACACCCATCACGCTTTTTTTTTTTATCAAATTTATGATATATGAATGATAAATATAATAATTCAATTAGTTTAAAAAAAATAAAATAAAATTTAAAATTTAAAAAAATAAAAATAAAGATAGTATATGATGTATGGTGATGATATGTAAAAAAACTCAAAAATTAAATACAAATATTTATTGTAATTGAGTTTTTACTATATTAATGGTGCACCTTTACACTGTCAAACGCTTAACTTAACAATAGAATGACTTTACCTCTTTTAGATAGAAAGAATGTTTCATCTCATCATTATAAAAAATTTTACACAAAATATAATAAATAATTCAATTTTTTTAAATTTTAAAATAATAATAATATTAAAAAATAGTATTCTAATAATATTTTATTTAATTTTCATCTCAATATCAATTCAATATCTAAATGCAACTTAAGTTTAAAAAATTCAATAAAATATGCCATCTAATTCGCGTGATTTAGTACTTTTGAGTCCTAAAATCCGAGTTTAAAACTTTAGTATTTGAGATTTAATTTAAAATAGAAATGATATTTGCAACCTTATAATGTATAAGTTTCGAATATTTTCTTTAAAAAAAATAATAAATTTGAAATTCACATAAAAAAATAATTTTTTAATAGTAGCCTCTATCTTTTTTTCAAATGAAATACCACACGAAATTTACACAATATCGTATATAATATTATTTTATTTAAAATTATTATGTGTCTTTCTTATCATTTTATATGGTCTCAATTTTATTTATGAAATGCAATTAGATATTGGAAAAATTCTACAAGCCATACTCTTATTTCGCACTATCCCACCATGACAAGGTATCATTGTCTATTAGCTTTTAAATATATTCTTTAAAAAAGATGATCTAAGATTTTAAGTGTGATAAAAATATTACACTCTACACAATAATATATGTCGATAATTAACGAAACTCAAAGAATGAAGATGTTGGAATGGTTAAGGACCATGATTGGGGAGGTGTGTTTGTGAGTACCTTATGTTATCCATGGTTTCATATAAATTGTCTTGTTTTGGTTTGCAACGTTATGATGGGTTTAATTATAGGAGAAAGGGCAAAAAGGAAGTGAGGAGGTAGTGATTGTCTATGATGACATTCCAGACTTGAAGGGAAAATGGGTCTTTATGGTTGTAACTCGACTGGATTTTATAAGATCCCACTCATTCTACTTTGGACGGTTGTCAATGCTGCTGTAGTGCATTAGGAATTATTACTACTTGACCCCAGTACTGGAGTTGACAGATAGTTTGAGAGCCTTAGGTCTTTCAGATCCTACAGAAGCTACCGTGTTACGAGCTTGAAATCACCGTTGGATTACTTGGAGAGAGAGAGAGAGAGAGAGAGAGAGAGGGGAAAAAAAAAAGGATATAATGAGGTATTTATTGAAATTATAAAACTGTTATTATGAGTGAGTTACCCACGTTTGGGTGACCAAGATGTGACCATATCCATGACGAGGAGGGAAGAGACAGAGGTTGTGGGTCATTGAAGATGAAAAGACAGGGACCACTTTGATTTCGAGGGCTAGGAATCATAGGGCAAGAGGAATAGAACAGGATAGAATCAACAGAATATCTTGTGACGAGAGAAATATGGTCATGTACCTAATTGTTGGGCAGTTTTCTGAGGCATGCACTCCAATTTTCCATTATATAAATTATAATTAATGCACCAAATCATGACTCCCAACTAAGGAGAAAAAAAAAAGATTTTTTTTTTTTTTGGTGGGGGTGTTCATGGGGGCATGGGCTTGTTTTATTGGGGCATAAGTTGGCTTGGATTTTTCCTATTTGATCGGAAAAGTAGCAATAGATTAGAGACAACTTTGCATATGGTATATGGGCAAGGCTTGTTTTTGTCTTTATTTAAATTAAAATGCATACATGTTTGCTCTATTTTGGTTGTGGACAAGAGAAAGGTATATTTGAGAGTAGACTAGTGGCGTTGGGGGGAGTTTCCCAAGTGAGAAGAGTGAGTGCGTGTGGTGGTGGGTTCCAATCTCCACAAATTAGAACTCCCAATGGCATATTTTGTGCCGAGTATAATTACTATTTATCTTAAATATTTAAGTTTATTATAAGAAAATATAAATTTTATTATTTATTTTATATCTTAACATCTATTCATTTTAATATTAGATGCTTTGATGGGGACTTTTTTTTTTTTTTTTTGAGAGAGAAAGAAGATCACCTTGTTTTATAAACACAAAAAATAAAAAAAGGGGGCCTAAGCACCTTTGCAGCAGGTGCAAATGAATCATGGAACACACCCACACTTGCAGAGCTGTGTGCATACTAGCTACTGCTTATTCCCGTCACGTGAGCGCCATTGATGGTGAGAGCACACTACTTTAC
The DNA here is from genome assembly GCA_003123785.1 of Pterocarya stenoptera. Taxonomy (NCBI): domain Eukaryota; kingdom Viridiplantae; phylum Streptophyta; class Magnoliopsida; order Fagales; family Juglandaceae; genus Pterocarya; species Pterocarya stenoptera. The sequence goes on from QEOT01004596.1 coordinate 14,496, forward strand.
AGGATAAAAGCGACTAAAATCTCTCCCCATCATTTGTTTTGGGTTTATTTTCCACACTACTCTACCTTCATAAAATCTGCATACTCAAATCTCTTCTGTCTGTCAGTGAGTACCGTTGTGCTTGAAACTAATTATACCTTCAACAATCGAAACGTTTAATCAAACTTATTGCCCAATTTGAAGATAATATTTTATTTATTATGTTTTTAAATCATCGATGATCAATAGCTTAATTTGAAGATAACAATGAAATAATTTTATTTTTTTTTTAAAGGAAACAGGCTCATTTTATTAATGAACTGTAGTTATAATTGTGACTTATCAATACATGAAAAATCTAGACTATAAGCTAAACTACGCATCAGCTATAGAGTTTTCCCACACACAAATTCTTTTGTGAGGGACAACAATGAAATGAATTAAGTATTCATATCAACAACAATTAAATTAATGACTTCTTATATATTGACGGACGTACTGGCCGGCAATTGGGATATTTTTGCATGCAGCTAGCTAGGGGGCCGGAACGAACGATCGAAGGTTTCATTAATTCATTTATTAAGCTATGGTTTCGATACTCATACTGTTAAGATTATCTTATGCCTTTTCAATTACTTCAATGCTAGTTTTTTAATAACGCCGGCCAACGCACGCGGGCGTGCCATTTATATATTCTTTTTTTTTTCTTTTTTTCTTTTTTTAAATATTGGCTGTTCGTTTTGTTGCTTAGTATGGAGTAATTTATATTAATGCTAATGAGTAGATTATATCGACCAGTAGGATGCAGCTAGCAAACATGCACTCATGACCCTTATCATGATCATCATGTCCATGTTCTTCATGCAGCATATATATATATATATATATATAAAAGGCTGATCGAGGAGTACTATGACGACATGATATATGGCCATGCATCTTAATTATTTTTCGTAATGCACCAAAAGTTACTTACTCTTATACTAGTTTTTCGGATAAACTAATGACATGCAATGTCTTTCCAACTTCCATATCCTACTACGTACCAATATCACTACATGCATTAAGGAGTTCAGGGGATAGCAACGTGCATGCATTGAGTCCAACTTTTTTTTATAAAAAATACCGTTAGTAACGTTTTAATTTAATGTCTCTATATTTATAAATCTCAATTAGGTGTGCTAAGGTTGTGCCGCCATACTTGAAAGCAGCATGGACTTCAACAACACCAACAACCATAATAATAATAATTATTAATAATAATGAGAGATTATAGTTTAAGTTTGCTTGCAGTACACCTGAATAAAAGTACGTAACACATACGACTAATGCACTGTCACATAATCACTAAACATTATGAAATTAGCATTTACTCTTCTAGTATACACACCATTCAATCATGTGTTATATATCTGATCAGAGTAATGATATACGCATTATAATATTTTTATAATTATACTTTTTCCAATCATATTTTAAAATAAAGAGTATTTATTTAAACAAAAATTCTATAAAGCACACCCCTTTAGTAGCACGAAATCCACGAAATTATATAAATTATTTTAGAAAAATATCATTTATTAAAATATAATTGTATAAATGATTTTAAAAAGAAGTATATCCGTTTAAATTTGTTGCTTTGGTCCACGCCAGCAAAAGGTTGTAATTATCACATGACAAAGTTGAGAGAAGGAGAATTTCGATAAGCCTATGGAATTATTACATCAATCAATTTCAGACTTTTCCCCTTTTAACTTATAACCCACCGTACCATCCACATATACAACTTACAAATAAAATTATTAAAGACTTTTGTAGTGTTTTATATTAAATAGGTAATTTTTCATAGAATAAATATAGATAGAAATCATTGTTGGCAGCAACCATTTTGCATCCATGATGTGGCATTATCTAGACCATTCATCTTCTCATTCTAATTTTAATCCGACTGAGAGAGAATATGAGAGAAACTCGAGAATGAGAGATAGTGATGAGAGAGAGAGGATGAGAGAGAAACTGAGAATGAGAGAGAGAGAGCAAGCGAGAGAGAGAGAAAGAGAGACCGATGAGAGAGAAAGAGTGATGAGAGAGAGAGAGCAAGTGAGAGAAAGACCAATGAGAGAGAGAGTGATGAAGAGAGAGAGCAGACGAGAGAGAGCGAAAGTGATGAGAGAGAGAGAGATGCGAGAGAGTGAGAGAGTGATGAGAGAGAGCGAAGATGAGAGATACAAGAGGGAGAGTGATGAGAGAGAGAGAGCGAACGTGAGAGAGAGAGAGTGATGAGAGAGAGAGAGAGAGCGAACGTGAGAGATGAGTGATGAGAGAGAGAGAGCGGGTAAGAGTGAAAAAAATATGAAAGATCCATATGCAGCCACGTAGTGAGTGCTGGCTGCAATTTACAGTGGCTGCTATGTAGCATCACTCTTTTTCATATTTTAAGTGAAATGAAGTTGCAAACTCGAGATATAAAAATAAATAAAAAATTTCTTGACATTTGATGATATACATCTTAGAACATTGGCATTAGATTAGTTATCTCAATCTTCAAAATTTGACTAATATGAAACTTTTTTACTTTTAGCCAATCACTCGAAATTTGAAGTCTATATTAATGGATTAGCCATCACATTTTTTCTAATAATAAAAAAATATTATTATTTTATTATTATTAATATTTCTTTAATTAAATTATAGAGATGGACATTACTTATATTATAATTTGTTATAAGATAAGATTATTGCATTATTTTGTACTTTATAAATAATTAATAAAAAGTTTATTCATAGTTTTTATATTATTATAATTTTTGCATGATTATAGATAGATGCAAAAAATAATTTCTTAATTATTTTTATATTTTTAAAAATATTAAAAGAAAGATGATTAATATTATTTTATAAAAATATAATTAATAATAGGAAAATGATCATAATTATAAGAATGAAGTTACTATAGGGATAAAGTTACAATAGAGGAAAGGAAAGGGAAAACACATTAAAAATAAAATATTAGAATGAAGATGCTACACTTCTCTTCATATATGACTCAAGGGATGAAGTTACTGTAGTTTATTTTTCAAATGATGTTTAGCTAATCCAATGTAGTAGAAATTTAATAGACATTCTTCAAAATATGACTTTTCTCGACAAGTGCTTTTTGATTGAAGAGTAGTGCTAGGCTGCTGTCCAGCAATGACAGCTCGACGTGCTGCCTAGCACAAATTTATCCTTTTATTTTTATCTTTTAATATTTTTTTAACATATTTATATATTTTTAAAAAATAAAAAAATATCAATATATTAAAAATTATTTTCTTAATTATTAAGTAAAAAAAATACATAAATAATCAAAATAAAAAAATAAACTCAAGAACATACTAACCTTTCTCTTTAATAGATTTAACAGCTTGTCTTTTCCTCGAATTCTCATCCTGAGAACCTTGAGAATTGTTGTCATTTTCATTTTCGATAAGGATGACATTTTAGTCTTTTCAAATTATTTTGCTTTGCGACGTTTTTTTGTGGGCATCAAAGAGCACCAAGAAATACTCTGATCGGTTACCCAAAAAGCAAAACGGTCAGCAACTCCAACACAAAAACACAAAGTACTTTCATATCTCCTTTAGGCTTTAATCATCATCCTACCGGCAATTACTTTTCTGTAAAAAAAAAAAGCACAATCGGGGTATTTACGTCCATATATATATCTGTCAATTTTAAAAACGTAATTTAAAAATGAAAAAGAGAGAGGACATTTTGTCTTTTAGGTGTCTTGTATAAGGCCCCACCAAATATCCAAAGTCCATGGGCTAATCAGCATGTCTGTGGGGGGCCATGTAATCCCCTAACCGTACAGTTGGATTGTCTAGTTTTGTACGAGAAATGTCTAAGCTGTAGGGCACTTTGTAAAAAATGAATTTCATTATTAAAAAAACGTAAAATTTTTTTTTGAGGGTATAATCTACATTTTTATAAAGTTTATTTATTTGAAACTATGTGTAATGTGTACCCACCTTGACAATCACTTTCAAGACGAAATTTGGGATATTCTTCTACCAAGATTTTTTATCAATTTATTTGAGAATTATCTTTACCACCTACCACACGTTTAGAGTACTTTCATTATATTTGAATTAATCTTTATTTATTTTTTTAAAAAAATAAAAATTAATAAATAATTCTACGTGAAATGAAAATGAAACATAGACGCATTATCTGGAATTTTTCTTCTGACGTGAATTAAGTGTGTGCTCTAGAGGAGGACTAATAGCAAAAAGGTCTTTCATACAAAAACAAACGCCTATGACATAGCGTTATGGATGAAATCTTTTTGTTTATATGATGGGCTATCATTCTCAATCATGGAGGCTTGAAAAGATTTGTATCATCATTTTCGTGAAAAATTAACCAAAATATATATGTATATATACACATATATATCAAAAGGCAATAAACTTGGACGGGATTCACTTTTCACTTCATTATTGGAGATGACAAAAGGGCTTTGGTGGGTGTTGGGACCAAGAGAGCCTCGTGCTACGTGATATGTATATAAGACTATGACCAGACATGATCCTTTTGCTTTCTTTGACTGCCCATCTTCATTTGTGCGCTAACTGCTAGCCATTATCCTCTGAAAAAACCCTTTTATTTTCCACAGCTTTTGGCTGTAAATGTGCTGGTTCCTCCCCTGGTTGCTATTTCCTTATTTGACTAAACTTCTTGTCCTCATCCTTGCATTTGAAAACAAACATAGGCTATAGTATTTCAGGACTTCCTACTTAGCACAAATCAACTGTTTTTTTTTTTTTTTATAATGAATGAGTAATAATTTGTACAATTTCTAAATATATAAGATATATATGCATTTATATATGTATAATATAAATATCATTACGAAAAAATGTAAAAATAATAATAATAATTATTTTTTATGGCAGAGTTTACTTTTTTTTAAAGAAATTTTTTTTTCATTAGTCACTATTCACCATCATATACTCTACACTTTATGAAAAACATTCTCATACTCTATGAAAAATATGTCCAAATCTTATAAAAAAACTATAGATGTGTGGTGTGTGAATAAATAATAGCTAATGTATATCATTGCTCTTTTTCTAAAAGGCATGTGTAATTTTGTACACTTAAAACCTATACGTAATATTACTCATTATATATTTAGCCTTAAAATAAAGCCGTATACCCTTGTTTTTAATATCATTATATTGCATATCACTGATAATAGGTATAAATTCTAAAGTACTCCCTATATATATATATGACCCACTTGTACAATGCTATTGCTGCTTTACCATTGCGTTAAGACCCTGGTTTGCTTAATCACATCATTACCTTTTGTTCCTTACCCCACTTCAAAAGATTTGAAGCAAATAATTGCTATAAAAGTAATCTGTCGTACAAATTATTTTAATTCAGGATGCCTTTTACCTATGGTTAAGATTGTATGTATGATGAGAGTTTTCGAAATGACAGTAATAATGGACGGAATAGGTAACAAAAGTAGAGATTATTTCTAAACAATGCTAACTAATATTAGATTATCAATACACCGGATCATGATTTAACGTTTGTGGTTAACATTAGTTCTCAAGTAATGTTACAAACTACACTATTATTCTACTTTTATTTCACTTTATAACTATCGCACTTTTTATTATTTTTGGACCATCTTTTATTTTTTTAATTAAAAAGAAATGTAAAAATTGATAAGTAAGATCATGTCGTCATCGTCGTAGAGGATAAAATGGGATGATGTGTAATATATAAAATTTTCCAAAATTTTCAATTCTATAGAAGGATGTTAATGGGGATTGAGGTGAGAATGGTGCCTGCAGGTAGAACTTACACTTTACAGTACAAAGCTGCACGGTGTGCTTGCTCGCATGCATCTTGTTCATGGTGGCCGGTGCCTTGCTTGCACGAGTATTTTTTGACATTGAAGAGGAAGAATGGCTTGGACGATGCTAGATCTCTTACCATGCATGGCCGTGAGCGGCTAGCATGCAATAACCTTTGCTCTCTTTGCATCTGATTCAAGTGCATGCCTCCGTCCGAATCACTAAAAACCTTTGTGTTTGTCGTGATGGCCATTTGAGGACCAAGCTTGTTTCTTTGCTATGGTACGTGGAGTCTACATGTTTATGGCTTCAGTCGATAATAGCATGTTGGCATGGGTTAAGGGGGCCCGGGGTGGATTATTTACTTACCTTATAGGTGTTTGGGCCTGAAAAATCTAAACCCTAAACATAATCATGGCCTATTCCCAGCTCTGCCACCGGATTGGGCTCCAAAATAGTAGAATACTATATTGGAAAAGTCAATGGCGGCTTAGAGCACTTGCCCAATGGCAGTGCATCTAAAAATGTTAGCTTTATATGAGTGAAACCCTTTTGGAGTAGCCAAAACTTGGGAGCTCGACGTATGAGTTACAGTAAATCTAAACATATCTTTAGTTACACATTATTTATAGCCAAAACACATATTTTATTCTAAAATATTACCATATTTAATTATTAATTAACATTGTCAATAATAATATTAATTAACTGATTTTGTGTATGGTTATTAATATTGCTATCTCTAATTATTAATTAACATATGGTTAGTGTAGTTGTAAAATATAAAAAAAAAATAAAAAAAAATTATTATTAAAAAAATAATATTATATTAATATTTTAACTAATATATAGATAATTCAATATGGAGTTATATGTTGAATGGTTTTGGCTTTAGGCAAAACATGTAGTTTTAGACAAATTTTGGCTTTGGCTTTTGGCTAGATTTTTGCCAATACTCTTATATCTTCAATGTTTCACGCGGGCTTGCAAAATCTAATTGCGAATTTTGCGTAGTAGAACATATCTAGTAAAGTGCTCTATTAGGTATATTGTATGGGGATAAATGATTGAAGACTTTTTGAGAGACATTTTATATAACCTATTAACATATAATAAATTTTATTATTAAGTTGGTGTTTAGAGCACATCTAATAAAGTGCTTATATAATATAATTTGATTTGAAAGAATTTATTTTTTATATGCATCATGTTCTATTAGTTTAAAAAAAAAAAAAATCAAAGAGTTTCTTTTGAAAGAAGAGGTAACCTAATTTTCTTGATAAGCCTTCTTAACGAAAGAAAAAGAGTTTTTCAATATCCACAATATAATGGACATAAATCCATGCATGTTTGGGCTAAAAGTATTTTTCTTTCATGGGCAGCTCCATTAGCTTCTCCTTAACGCGATGAATTTTCAAATCTTGAAAGTTTGAAAGGAACCACATTGCATTCTCCAATTACCGCGCCCATAACGGCTCCATTAAAAAGATGAAAAATCATCAAAGTTTGAATTTTGTCGAAAATATTATATGCTATGTTCGGTTGTGTTATCCATCTTGTTTTTAGCATGAAAATCTACTTTCCACGATTATATCCATCTATCCCATTTCATGGAAGAATTAGATATAGTGACAGAGAGCTTTCTCCACCAATTACATATGAAAGCCAAGAGCTAGGGTATGATAATGACAAGACAAGAATCGAAATAACATGATAAGGAGATTCTCGCTAATGTTTTTTTCCCCCCCCCACAAAATGATGGGTGACAACAAATGTTTAATTCCTAACTTAATAATATATTCTTTAGAAATTAGTACCTGTGGTTCCGTCAGGATAAAGAACTAAACTTGAGAATAAAGAAAGAAGAAGAAAATTGGCCGTCTACGATCTATGATACTCTTCGAAAACAACACATGAACCTGGTCGTAAAATGGGCAATGTTCAATTTGTTGGAGATCCGGCCATGTGCTAAGCAAATTCGTGAGATCACTCTTTCCGCCTTCTACATATGAACCTTTCTTTGGGTACATCTCTATAGGTTTTTGTTCTTATTTATTTGGTTTTAGATGCACAGTATCTTTGAATTCAACTAAGGAGGTTTAAGAAACTATGATTGGGAGGATGTACCAATCCCGACACAAACGAATTATATATAAATAAATTTATAAATTAATGCAGAATAGTGTGATAGATTGCATTATAAAATTATTTTTATTATAAAATAAATCTAATAAATCTTATAAAAGAACTTCAATTTATGTGTTTATTTTTGTTTAATCTTTTTATATCTTTGACAAGTCTCTTGGTAAAAAATATAACCAAGGAGAATACTCTTGTCCGCAATCCACCTTACAAATATAAAATAATAACAAAACTACTAATTTGCGTACACGTGTAAATAGGGCCTAATATCTTCTTATCATCCATGCTGACTACTTCTTCCTTTTTTTTTTTTTTTTTTTTAACAAGATTTCCCTCTTTCTCGATAACTTCTCCCCTCGTCTTCTTCTCCTCACTCGTCTTTAATACTCTCAACTCGTCGCCGCTGGCTTCCAAATCCTATCTTCTTGCATTACTTCGCGTACGTTGTTGTTGCTAGGTAAGTCAATGAGATTTTTACCCCTCTCTCTCTCTCTCTCTCTCACATGTTAGATGTTGGTCCAATATATAATGTTTGATATTTCATTTTAATAAGTGATAAGGATAGATGGTATTTGAGATTCCATATTATTTAAAAATGAGAAGTTTTCACTCTTTATAATGTTTTAATGAGATTCTAATTATATTATTGATTAATCATTTTAAAATAAAAAATATGTGATTTAGATATTCGGTTGAAGCATTAGACAATGGATGATGGATGGTGGGAGTCTTGTCCCTTCCCCGCTCATTCGTAGGAAGAGGGCATATGGCTTCATTAGAGAGTAGGAGCAAAGATGATGAGACATATGGCCACTTCAAGAAATTAAAATGTTCTATTACGTAAAGTTATTTTTATGTATTTTTATATATTTTATTAATGTGATTAATCTAAACAATTATTTTATGTTAAGAAAAATGAGGGGTGAATCACATTAATTTTATAAGTAAAAGTACACAAAAATATCTGCGCATAACATTATTTAAAATTAAAACCCCATGTTACCCTTTCCCATTCCCACTCAAACCCACTAACTCTCTTCCTTCGTTATATTATTATTATTGCTATTAATAACGTCCAAATAAACAAAACTTGCAGTACCTGAAACAGAGCCATTTGTTGGTCTCCACCTTCAATGGCTTCGATGGCTGCAGTCTTCACCAAGGCCCCGTACCCTTCCCACTCCCTCAATACGATTCCTAATACCCATTTTGCCCCAGTCCGCAAAGTTTCCGTATCTCTTTCCTCCGTCAGAAGGGCTTACCGGAGGCACCGAGTTTCATCTGGGTTGATCGAGCCGGACGGTGGGAAGCTCGTGGAGCTTCTGGTGGACGAGCCTCTTAGAGATGTGAAGAAGAGGGAGGCTTTGTCTCTGCCTAGAATTAGGCTCTCGCAGATTGATCTTCAATGGGTCCACGTGCTGAGCGAAGGGTGGGCAAGCCCGCTCAGTGGTTTCATGAGAGAGTCCGAGTTCCTCCAAACGCTTCATTTCAACGCGCTCCGACTAGGATACGGGTCGGTCGTGAACATGTCGGTGCCTATCGTTCTGGCCATCGACGACTCGCAGAAGCACCGGATCGGCGAGTCCACCCAAGTCGCTCTGTTCGACTCGGACAACAACCCGGTGGCTATTCTCAAAGAGTAAAGAAACTATTTTTCTCTGTCGTTCTTTTTTTTTTTT
>QEOT01004596.1:24474-38059 GCA_003123785.1 Pterocarya stenoptera
ACACCCCAAAACAAACAAAAAATCCTCCATTCTTCTTTTTGCATGAATAATATTCATTTGAATATATTGGTGCACTGAAAGGCGTTTCATTTCATCATTAATGAATCTATGAAGATGATTATACCATGTCGTTATTAATCAATTCAACAGAAAAAAATTAATAGCTTTATCATATACCATAGTCTAAGGGGTGTCAGAAAAAAGATTGAAAAATGGATGATTTGCTCCATCTTTGTTGTTTTTTATTCCCTTTCTAAATCCAGAGCATCTACTTATCGAAAAAAAATATTTGATGCAAGAAATACCGACTAAGAAATTTAACCAAATTAAAAAATTTCGGCCATGCATCTAAGCAAGAAAACATCTTTGCTCGAACAACTCAAAGTAAACGTTTATACATATCAAGCAATAAGCACTGTAACAAATAATCAAATTAGAAAATTTGAAGTTAAAAAATATATATAGAAAGTTTGAACGATCATGTAAATCACCATATATCCAGGAAGTCATGGGAATTAGACTTTTACAATTAAACCGTTAATATAACCTGTTTTATGTATATAATAGTATTGTCATTGGTCCTACTATTATATGTGCCCACTATGCCAATTTTTCTCTCTTTTACTTCACACAAAGTTTCTTTCTTTCAGAAACATTCATCTTTCTTTTGAATTTTCTTGTGTGCAAAGGATTGATGTTTGTCTAGCCTGTTAAAGTTTACTATTGTTTTAACTGTGTGATCAGATTTTTTTGACCAGGCAACAAGCACAAGAAGAGTACCGTGACAAATTACTTATTTGTTTCGAGTTGGTCTCTCAGTTTGAACTGAGGTTGAGCTCTTTGTGGCTATAGATTTAACAGTCAACTCTAGATTTCTAAATATCTTGAACTAGTCTGACTTTTTTCCTGATAAAACCTGGTTACATTACTGTTGTGTGATATAGGATATACTATAATCTTGTCTGGGAATCAGTCTGGGGTTTGATCTGTTTTTGTACTGTAATTTTGATTTGCATTCCCGGTCAATATGATATACTCTGTTTGGTTACTTGGCAATTGCTTCAACATTTCTTTTCTAGCATGAATGATTTGATTTGACAGTATAGCAAGGTCCTATTGCGAGTTTTCTTTTTGGGACATTGCATGTGGTTAGTGTGTCATAGGGTGATGGCACAAGTGATCACATGAAGTTGCTTCTAGGAGTTTATTCCTTTTCCAACAAAACATGCACAAATTAATAGATTTGAGTGTTCGTTCATTGAGCTGAATGACTTGCCGTACTTTCATGTCTTCTTCATGTCTTCTTCGCCTATTCATTTGATTTAATCAGTATTGAGATCTACAAGCACCCTCAAGAAGAACGAATTGCCAGAACTTGGGGAACCATTACCCCTGGCCTACCTTATGCTGATGAAACTATAACCCATGCTGGAAACTGGTTGATTGGAGGTGACTTAGAGGTTATAGAACCGATCAAGTACCATGATGGCCTTGATCATTTTCGATTGTCTCCTGCAGAACTCCGTGAGGAATTCACGAGGCGGAATGCAGATGCAGTGTTTGCATTCCAGCTTCGAAATCCTGTACACAATGGCCATGCTTTGCTGATGACGGATACCCGTCGTCGGCTTCTTGAGATGGGCTATAAGAACCCTATCCTCTTGCTTCATCCGTTGGGAGGCTACACAAAGGCAGATGATATTCCACTTAGTTGGCGAATGAAGCAACATGAGAAGGTATGCATACTCAAAGTTTCAACTTCCATAAACCATGCAATGATTTGGACCCTTTCTGTAAGAAAATCTAGACTAGAAGCAGAGATGCAGTGATAAGAATTATTTTTGTTGTCCTAATTTTTCTACAGTGATTTGGGATCAATGTACAATTTCCTAACCTCGAGCCGTACTGACCATGTTTGATGCTATCAAAATGTTTGTCAGGTGCTTGAGGATGGTGTTCTTGATCCAGAGACGACNGTGTCATAGGGTGATGGCACAAGTGATCACATGAAGTTGCTTCTAGGAGTTTATTCCTTTTCCAACAAAACATGCACAAATTAATAGATTTGAGTGTTCGTTCATTGAGCTGAATGACTTGCCGTACTTTCATGTCTTCTTCATGTCTTCTTCGCCTATTCATTTGATTTAATCAGTATTGAGATCTACAAGCACCCTCAAGAAGAACGAATTGCCAGAACTTGGGGAACCATTACCCCTGGCCTACCTTATGCTGATGAAACTATAACCCATGCTGGAAACTGGTTGATTGGAGGTGACTTAGAGGTTATAGAACCGATCAAGTACCATGATGGCCTTGATCATTTTCGATTGTCTCCTGCAGAACTCCGTGAGGAATTCACGAGGCGGAATGCAGATGCAGTGTTTGCATTCCAGCTTCGAAATCCCGTACACAATGGCCATGCTTTGCTGATGACGGATACCCGTCGTCGGCTTCTTGAGATGGGCTATAAGAACCCTATCCTCTTGCTTCATCCGTTGGGAGGCTACACAAAGGCAGATGATATTCCACTTAGTTGGCGAATGAAGCAACATGAGAAGGTATGCATACTCAAAGTTTCAACTTCCATAAACCATGCCATGATTTGGACCCTTTCTGTAAGAAAATCTAGACTAGAAGCAGAGATGCAGTGATAAGAATTATTTTTGTTGTCCTAATTTTTCTACAGTGATTTGGGATCAGTGTACAATTTCCTAACCTCGAGCCGTACTGACCATGTTTGATGCTATCAAAATGTTTGTCAGGTGCTTGAGGATGGTGTTCTTGATCCAGAGACGACTGTAGTTTCTATATTCCCATCTCCAATGCATTATGCTGGCCCAACTGAGGTGCAGTGGCATGCAAAGGCTAGGATTAATGCGGGGGCCAACTTTTACATTGTTGGTCGGGACCCAGCTGGCATGGGCCATCCTGTCGAAAAGAGAGATCTATATGATGCTGACCATGGTAAAAAAGTATTGAGCATGGCACCTGGACTGGAGCGGCTAAACATTCTTCCTTTCAGGGTATGCAAATCATCTGGCTGGTTGCCATTAATACCCACTTATGTTGCAGCACTTGGAATCCTAATCACCTTGCTTGGTTTCAATTTCAGGTTGCTGCCTATGACAAAACTCAGGGTAGAATGGCATTTTTTGATCCCTCAAGGCCTCAGGATTTCCTTTTCATATCGGGCACCAAGGTAAGTTTTGTTGACATAAATGCTGCTAGCATACACTAAGATAGTCATTAAAAAGTCTGAAATGTAGACATGTTCTTATATAAATATATATATATTTATATTATATCTTTGTATCATCTAAAAAATCTTGGCATGCAATTCACAGATGCGGATGCTTGCAAAGAACAAAGAGAATCCTCCTGATGGATTCATGTGCCCTGGTGGTTGGAAAGTGCTGGTTGACTACTATGATAGTTTGGTTCCCATGAGCGATGGCAAAGTCCCTGAAGCTGTTCCAGCTTATTAGATTATTTGTTGTATCAAGATGTGTGGATTTCAGGTTGGGAGAAGCCGCAAAAAACAAACTTTAATCTCCTTGTTTGGTCCTTACCCTATAAAAGCTCTGTCCAGATCTCCAATAAAACCACGTGAGGCACTGGTACAGAGACTCAAAACTTGCCTCCATCTGTAATTAGAGCACCCGGGTTTGCATGTTGCACTGCAGCACTGGTGCATTTTGTGCATGCGGGTGCATTGTATTATAGAGTGATTGTTCGTGCTTTGAAGTTGGATTGTGGGAATCCTTCAGTCTTATAGGAATCCATGTATCATAGAGGAAGCAAAAAGCAACCCGCTTGGAACTGGAAATTCCCAACAAGTTTTTCCAATGTTTAAATGGATCAATCACGCGAGTAAATTTAAGTGTGATGGCAGCCATTGGTTAGTCTTGTTGATGTCGTGTTTTGCGGGCTTGGGAGACTCCATGCTGGCAGCGCTCGGACTATTACCTGCACGGGGGAGAAGGGGACCTCGGGGTCCGTTGTACCTCTGATGCTTAAGTTAGTTTTGATGTAGGAGATGAAGAAAGAAAATAATAAGGATATTTGTAGATGTTAACCTTTTTGTCAGTTGCAGGTGACGTTTATTTATACCTGCCGATCTAGTCTCCATGGTAGTGGAGTGTTGCTCTGTAGGAGATCGGATGTTGCTATCTACTCGTTGTGCTATAAGGCACTTAGATTTGACATGAGTGTTCCGAGCTCTAGGTTGCCTTGAATGTGGCATGCCTTCTTCTTTAAATTTCTCCCATCTCATTAATGCCGCGTGCTTTCCTCTCTAAGCTTCATTTCCCTGTATTGAATGTGGCAAGCCTTCTTCCTTAAGTGTCTTCTGTTCCATTAATGCATGGTGTGAATCGTCCTGGATATCCCTGGGTCGCATTAAATGTGACATCCTTTCTTCCTTAAGTCTTTCTAATGTCTTCTAGATGGGCTTCTGATGTGCGCATGGCCCGGCCCAGATTTCAAGCACAGGTTCTGACCCAAGCCTTCCTAGCCCACTCGGTCCTGCCTAGACCTCACATCTGGGCTTTGATTTGGGCCTTTCTCCTGGTCTCCTGGTCCAGACCAAAGGAATTACTCCCTTCACAAGTCTTCCCTACTATTTTTTGCATGAGTTGGGTGGTTCTTGATTACGATTTTTTGGTGGATCAAAAAATCCCTTGCCTACATGCAGTTAAAAGACGTTTTAAATTTTCTTTGTTAAGAAGTAACTAATTGCAAAGCATTTCAAATTGATGGATTTTTATTGTGTCAACTAAAGGTGGAATTGGGAATTTTCCCAGTGGATGGTGCTAGCGGGCGGCTGAGTGGGGTGCACCGTTAGTTCAAATATGTAGTTCTTTTTTTTTTTTTCATTTTCATTTTAATATTTTTTAACATTCTTAATCATCAAAAAAATAAAAAAATATACAATTTCATTAATAGTCAATTCCTTACTTATTAAATAAAAATATAAAAAATAAACAAATTAAAATACTCAAACAGTAATTTTGAATGGTAACATTGAGGGGGTTAAATAGCATTTCATTGCCCTAGTACGTATAGGAGAAGGTAAACAAGCTAAAAATTGTAATCCTACGAGGTTAATGATATAGATAGTACGTGTTATACTATGAACATAATCGCAAAGTCTCTGTTTGAGAATAAAAACTCCTAAAAATTTGCTAGTAATGTTATTATGTCGTCATAGTTATATTGTTTATTTTGTCTCATTAAAAAAAATATAAATATAAAAGGTATAGAGAAAATTTAGGATTTTTTTAAAAGAAAATTGTCATCATTCATTTATCAAGAAACTTACATCCATGAATGGATACATTCTGGGATGTCCCATATCAAACATGATATCATAAATCAAAATAATGTATTTGAAGCTCTACCAATATACTATTTTCTTTTATAACTGGTTTGGTCATCACTACTGTTGATACTCTCTACAGACAAAAGCCCAAGAGACAGGTTAACCTCACCCTTCATAAAAGGAGATGACTCAACCTCTACAGATAAAAGTCTAAGAGATGAACTTTTTTTTTTTTAATTAACAATAAGGAAACTAAAAAAGAAAAGTAGTAAGATAGATTCGAAAAATGACAGATAACAGTTTGGACCAATTCCGGTAGACTTCGAAATCTGTGACGGGGTGTGAAGGCAACATGCTTGTCTCTTTTCAGCTACAATGGTCAGATTTGAAAGATTTAGTGGTGGTGAGTCCAGTGATCTGGAGTGTGTGGCGAGAAGAGCTACTGGAAGGGGTGGCACTTGAGGACCACTCGAGGCGATTTTCGCAAAAGCACCACTTTCTTTCGAACAATTTACGGCCTGGGAGTCTGGTTGTACTCTACGTGCCTTTCGGGAGTTGTCAGAAAGCTGTAGATCTGTCTGTCTAGGCCTTGAATGAAGCAAAATAAAACTAAGCAAAAAAAAAAAAAAAACTACCTTGATAGACAAGGTAGGTGGACGAAGGAAAGAGGGGGAGCTTCCTCCTTCTTCGGCAAAAATCAAATTTTGAGCCTTGGTTTTTTATGAGAGAGAGAGAGAGGATTAAAGAATCATGTTGCAAATCAAGCCTATTTATTTTTCTCTTTTTGTATTTTAGGAGACTATTTTATTTTAATATTTGACTGAAGCAAGGTTCAGATATTTTCTTATGGGTTCTTTCATCAGATGGTAAATTTTTTACTAAGGGGGCATAGAATATTTTCAGACTTTATTCGGATCCTCCCCATTGGGCAAAATGGACCTGGCTTAGAGGTATTCGAAGTAAAATCTCTTATATTGCTTGAAAATTTTGGAATGATGCACTACCTATTGATGCAAATTTTAAAAAACTTGGTATTCATTTACCATCCTGCTGCCATTGTTGTGTGGATAAATGTGCTATTGAAACGGAAGAACATTTGTTTGGGAATGGTTTTCTGGTTGAAAAAATTTGGAAATTCTTCTCCAAGAGGTTAGAGGTGAGATATAGGAGAGGTCTAAGTATTTTTGATCGAGTTTTTCTTTGATGGTTGAAAGCCAAATGCTCTTCTCAGCTAGGGATAGTGCGTGGTCTCATTCCAACTATGATTATTTGGAGACTTTGGTTTTTCCGTTGTAAGATTCGTATGGAAGAGGGTAAATTCACTTGGGAACATATTGTGTCGGCTATTCTTTTGAGGATTCAAAATGTGTTTGTGGTGTCTATGAAGTTCATGTCTTGTTCTACTTGAGACCAAGAGATATTGTGGAGCATTAGATGTCCTATCATTGTACCACAGGTTATTATAGCTAAAGCTTTTGCTTGGCAACCTCCTGATTGAGGTTATTGAAAATTAAATATAGATGGCTATTCACTTGGTAACCCCAGCTTGTCTGGCTGTGGTGGTGTGATTCGTGATCATAGAGGTGATTTATTTGCAGGTTTTTCTTGCCATTATTAAACTCAGACCAATATTGTAGCTGGATTTTGGGCTTTGAGGGATGGCCTTAGACTTTGTAAAGATCTGGGATTGTCGGATATAATAGTTGAGACAGATTCTATGATGATGCATTCATGGATTCATCGTGGTGAATGTTCCCACTAGTACTTATGGGATTTTTGGGAAGAGGTGATTCAGTTTATTTGGTTTTTTAATTGTTGCATTTGTCATGTTTTTTTTGTACGCAATATGGTGGTTGATTTTTTGGCTAAAGAAGGAGCTCGTAATTTTTGTTTGGATCTTTGTGCTCATAGTCTTATCCCTAGAAGACTTAAAGGCTTGTTGCGCCTTGATAAATGATCTTTACCTTTTTTGAGATTGAAGTTTGCTTAGTGCACGTTGCAGGGGTCTGGTGCTGTGATTCTTCACTTTCCACGTTTTTTCTTCTTCTTATTATTCTTTGTTGAAGCTATTCAGCAAGAGCAATTTGGATTATGTAGTTTATGTGCAGGTTTTATGCAGGTTTTTTTTAGTACACTATTCGATTTTATGCAGATTTAGTTGGTTTAAATTGATTTATTAAAATTTGAGTTTTGTTTGTTTATATTGAATAATTGTATTGAATTTGAGTTAGTCTATATATTTTTTTGATGCCTAGGTTTGGATTATGGAATTATATGTAACCCCTAGGCATTTGATTGTAACCACGGTATTTCTCTGCTATAAGTGAGGGCTATCAATAAAACTGAGGTACCGTCCTCTTCTTTAAAAAAAAAAAAAAAAAAAAAAAAGCATGTCAATGAAAAAACAGCCTAAATTCGTGATCCATTACTGCATATTGCACGCTATATGTTCGTCGAAATTACTGATCAACGTATCTGGCCATATTCCCCAGAGTGGGTGTATAATGAAATCCCCGCTACATATACTTATGCATGGCTTAAATTCTTCTTCTTCTTCTTCTTCTTCTTCTTCTTCTTCTTCTATTTTCTTAATTTTATATTATCGGCAAGTCTTTTATTCATTATTGACTTTATTGTGTACATGAAAGTCCATGACGACTAAACCCAAAATTAGATGATGTCTTCACATCTTTAAGATCGGAATCCAATTGGGCCGGTATTGTAACTTGCTATTTTAAAAATAGAAAAAAGAACAGAAGAAAACATTGAGATTTCATATTGTCCGTAAAGGCATTAAGGTCAAGCTTGGCGATAAGTCTTGATGCAAGCCAAATAATCTTTTAGATATATGCTGCTTCAACTTATGAGCCAGATTTTGTTTAGGTTTTTATCTCTAATTAGTGCATGTAATGTCGTTGAATTTTCCAAATATATGTTGTCTGGAAAGACCTTGGCCTTTGCTAATAGAAGTTGATAGATTTATCCATGACTTTTTACTACAAGTTGCATTTAGGCAGACATTGCTAAAGACATTATTGAAATTGTCCTCGTTATATGAAAATGATAAGTGAAGAGAATTATATTACTCAGCGTATGACAACAATAATTACACATCATATATGCAATAAAAAACATTAAACACCTACAGCAATTAACCAGACTCAAATTTGATAGCAAGAGCGTGTCACTGTGTGCAACCATCTTCAATAAGATTGAAGATTTAGTGCGAGTCCTTGTATCTTTCTCATCTTAAGGTAGTTTAGAAATGGTTTATGTGGAACAGGTATCCACTTGACAATCCAACCGATTGGCCAAGAGGCTGCTGCGATTCCAATGCATGCACACCATTGCACCCAATTCAACCTTTCTGTATCTGCAAACTTCTTCAAAAACTCTACCATGACCACCTGAAGGACAATGGTTATTGCTATGATTCCCAAAAACAACTTGCTCTGATGTATCCCCTTGAAGACGTTCTTCTTCTCAAGCTTTCTCGCATTGAATTCATTGAAGACTTGGCAAAGCACAAAAGTATTAAAGATCAATGTGTCATTTACCTTCTCAGTCACACCAAAGATGGATTCACCTTTGAATTGCAGGGTCGAGAGGATAGCTATCTGATATAAAGCTTGGGCTAAGAGGTTTCTCCACATAATGTTGGTAATTAGCGGTTCAGTCCGACCCACAGGTCGTTTCTTCATGAGCTCCGTGGTGGGCTTCTCTGTTGCCAGAGCCAGGGCACCCAACGTGTCCATGATCAAGTTTACCCATAATAACTGTACTGCTGATAATGGGACTTCACCGGCTGAAACTGCAGCCACAAAGTTGATCACAAGAGCAGCAACATTTACAGTGAGTTGGAATTGGATGAACTTCTGGATGTTGTTATAGACACATCTTCCCCACCTAAGAACTGTGACCACGGAAGCAAAATCATCATTCATAATGACAATGTCTGAGCTTTCCTTAGCCACCTCGGTGCCTTGAATCCCCATTGAAAGTCCTATATCAGCTTCTTTCAATGCTGGTGCATCATTTGTGCCATCACCAGTAACCGCAACCACATGACCTTTTTGTTTTAAACATTCTACCATCAGAAGTTTGTCAAAAGGAGAGGATCTTGCCATCACAAAAATTTTTTCAACTTTCTCCAATCTCTCCTCTGGTGTGTATTTTCTGAATTCCTCACCTTCTACTATTGCTCCATCGAGAATGTCTTGGCCCGGCCTTAGTATTCCACATTCAGTGGCTATAGCTTTTGCTGTGAAGACATTGTCTCCAGTGATCATTTTGATGTTCACACCAGCATATTGGCAATCTTCTACAGCTTTCTTCACCCCTGGACGACATGGGTCCTTAAGTCCCACCAGTCCTAAAAGGGTCAAACCATCTTCTTCTAGCCTTTTATGTTCTTCACCATCTACATTATCTTCTTCTGAAATTGGCTTATGGGCGAAAGCAATGCACCGGAGGCTGCTAGCTGCCATACCTTCAATAATTTTCTCAAATTTCATCTTTTCACCATCATCTAGATCTTTAATAATTCCAGAAGCATCATAGTAGCTTGAACACATCTTCAGTATCATTTCTGCAGCTCCTTTCCAGTGTAGGTGGGTTGTGTTGTCTAGCTTTCTCCTCATCAGGACCCCACTTCGTTTCTTCTCGGAATTGAATGCTTCGACAAAAAGAACCGTGCAACTTTGCCTCAATTGGTCCATTTCCATGTTTAGCTCCAGAACAGCCCATGAAAGAATTGCTTTTTCAGTAGGACTACCTGAGAACTCGATTTCAGATCCTGAACTAGGCTTGAAAACACTACCAGTTGTGTTCAGAGCAACTCCTTCATGGAACATTTCAAGAATATGTGGAGCAATTGAGTGAGCATTAGCTACAAAAGATTCTTTCCCAAGCCAAGACTTTGTCACCTTCATTTGGTTCAGCGTGAGAGTGCCTGTTTTGTCAGTACAAATGGTGGTGGCAGAGCCCATGGTCTCACAGGCAGAGAGCTTCCGCACCATTGCCTGATCAGCCATCATTCTCTTCATGGAATAAGCAAGTGTAAGCGTGACAGCTAGTGGTAAACCTTCAGGAATTGCTACCACGACAATTGTAACTGCAGCAGCTACAATCCCCACGACAGAATTGACTATGTCGTCGACCTTTGTCTTGCTGCCATTGAACTCCCTATTTCCTTTCTCATCTTTTGTATTTCCTGTGAAGTAGCGAACCAACAAGACTACGAGAACGAGGAAAGCGACTGCCAAACCAACCTTACCTACTGATGACGTTAGTGTGTTGAGGCGAGCTTGTAAAGGTGTCTGTTCGCCTGTTTCACGGCTGATGGAACTCATCATCTCGCCCCATGTTGTGTTCTTGCCCACCGAAGTGACAAGCATTTGAGCATAGCCATCGACTACCTTAGTACCAGAGACTAAAA
Organism: Pterocarya stenoptera; assembly: GCA_003123785.1. Taxonomy (NCBI): domain Eukaryota; kingdom Viridiplantae; phylum Streptophyta; class Magnoliopsida; order Fagales; family Juglandaceae; genus Pterocarya; species Pterocarya stenoptera. The sequence goes on from QEOT01004596.1 coordinate 35,232, forward strand.
ATGGATGCCTGCAATTTACTTCTACGTGATCACTCTCCCCTGTCATGCTAGATTCGTCCACTTGCAATGAGTGCCCGTCTAAGAATAGCCCATTTGCTGGAACTTGATCTCCGATCTTTAAGCAAACGACATCTCCAACGACAATTTCAAAAACTGAAATAGGTTGACGCCGTCCAGCTCTCAAAACATCAACTTGGATATTGTTGCTGACTTTGGATAACTCGTCAAATTGTCTATTTTGTCTAAAATTACTGATGGCGGAAACAACGATGACAACAAATACAGCAACAAATATGCTTCCACCATCATACCATCCTTCTTTTAGTCCATGCTCTTTTATGCCAAATGCAAGAGAAAGTGCTGCACAGCCTAGAAGGATGAAGATGGTAAGATCCTTGAAGGCTTCCACTACAAAATGGAAGAAGCTCTTTGTTGGGGGTCTTTTATATGTGTTTGAACCAAAGGCCGCACGTCGACGAGCAATGTCTTCAACATCACCATGAATCCCGGATTTGACACTGATTTCAAGACTGGATGCTACTTCATCAACCCCTCCAATTTCTCGGAGCTTGTCAATATTTTTCTCTTTGACTAGCTTAGTCAGAGTTGTTTGATCGATTTTGAACCTGTAGTCTGAATTCAGATCCAAAACTACGAAAGATGGTGAGCGTGAAACTTTGGCCTTGTCGGGTGGAGAATCCTTGGAAGTAGGGAATAGTAGGGCTCTAGAACAATAGATGGATACAAAGGCCCAGTGCCATCTCTTGTTGGGTTGGCCGAGGGTGCTTGATGCATGAAGTAAAGACTCTATTACAATGCTAGACATTGGTTTGGAAAACACGAGAGGAAAGTAAAAGAAGCAGGTAACTGAAAAATGTGGTTTTTAAGAAAGCAAGGAAGCAACAATCTTGCTTTGGAAAGAAAAAAATTTGACAAAGTAGCAATTAGAGAGACAAGAGCAGCAAAGTTTTTTTCTTTTCTTTTTTCCAAAGGTTTATGGGAATTAAATGGAGCAAAATAAGGATAACGGAGGTATTTTGCAAAGCGAAATGGTCGAGACGCGTATATTGGCTACAAACTCTGGCTGAAATAGCACAGTTGTCAATATGCGCTGCAATGAACAGTGGAAAAATCACTTTTTTTTTTTGAAAGAATGGAAAAATGACTTGGATACGAAGTTGATGATGGCATTCCAGCGTAACGGCGTTCTCATTATATAGCTCCGGGAGGATAATAGCATGTGTACGTACGCGGCCCGCGGGGGCCGGGGGGGCCGTTGCTCGTAACTCCGGTTGGAGTTTCCTGCTGCATTTCTTTCTTTGTGTTCAAGAGATACCGAGAGGTTTCGATGTAGAGTCGTAGCATGATATACGCGCTGGCTTCGTTCTCCATCCAAATTGACATCTTCTGGTTTTTTTCTCCTTTTCTTTTTTAGCCTCTGTTTTAAATTTAAAATGAGCGGAAATGACCTCTTTTTTCCCCATTTAGTGGATCCTATTGGATGCATATATTGACTTTCTTTGCCTCTTGTTTGTGGCCGTTGTTATAGGAGTTGTTTCAGGCATGTTTTGGAAAATCATTTTCTATATTCATATCCCTATCTTATTTTCTTTTCAAACATCATTCTAACACATATACTTTTAAAATAATTTTTACAATATTTTCAAATTAATCTTTACAACTTTTCTTAATTTTCAAACAAAAACTTAAAAGAAATTTAACTTTTTCAAATTTCAAAATAAAAATAATAATAAGAAATTATTTTCTAACAATATTTTAATTTGATAATATTTTTTATTTCTCCTTTCTCAAATATTAAAAAATACTTAACTTAAATTATCTTATTATTATTTACAAACTATTTTATTACTATTAAAAAAATTCTCATATCATCTCATCCCTGAAGCATCTCCTTCCTGAAGCATCTCCTTATAGTATTTGAGCATACTTATCGAAAAATCATACTTTTTCTTTCCGATCAAAACCTAAGGATACTTGAGCATAAAAACTAGCGCTTTGAGAGACTTTTATCGTAATCTTAAGAGAACGTCGAGACATAGAGATCAGGTATGAAATTATCATAATTTGATGGTGGAGTATTTAATATTTTTTATATTATTTAATATTTTATTATTATTTAATTACTATTAGTTTGAAATTATTGACTATTCAAATGTGGCAAGATGATCAGTTGGGAAAGTCAACTTTTGGAATTTGACTCCCATTTATTTGGATTTTTTTTTAAATCTATATATTTTGTAATTACCTTGGCCCCTGGATACTTCTGAACCTTTCTTGGGAGAATATTAACGCTTCAGTCAAGGAAGTAAAATTTTCATTGCAAATATGATAGAATTAAATTAGTAATACATATACAACTTCAATTAATTTCTAATAGCGAGATCAGCAAATTCCTTAAAAAAAACACTACAATTTCCCGTGCCTCTGAAAACGAACGATGTAATTGCAGGCATGCCCCACCCCCGATGCTGGTTCAAGTTAATTTTTGTAATTATTATTCTTTTTCTGTGGGAACTCAGACTTCCTAGTTTTCTAATTTCTTAGCACTGTAAATGAACTCCAAACAATCGGGCTGAAACCAAGAAACTCCGCAAAAATTAACTCCATTTAATTGTTTATTCTTCAACAATTAAATAAAATTTGATGATCATATATAAAACATTGTCCTATATAAGAATAAGGATCGTGCTACGGAGACCGACAGTCTACCGATAGCTGATTGATAGTTTTATTTTTATTTTCAATTATTTTTGTTTTTTGTTTTCAAAACATTAAGAAATATTTTCTAATATTTAAGAAAATAAAAG
>QEOT01004596.1:44376-55836 GCA_003123785.1 Pterocarya stenoptera
CTCCTTCATGGGGTTCGTAGACTCAGGAGTTTGGGCATCACAAGGGTTGAAATTGAAATGGACTCATTGGTTGTGGTAAATTGGATAAAGTCCTCGGTTTGTGGATTCTGGTACCTTGAAGAGTATTGGGATGAGATTCTAGAATCATTGAAGCACATGAAATTTTCTATTAGTCATATATTTAGATAAGGAAATGCACCTGCTAACTTTTTGGCTCACTTGGGATCTAGTGGCTGCTCTTCTAGCTGGGACTCTCTCATTGAGCTTCCGCATCCTTTGAAGGGACTGATTTGCTTGGAGAAGTTAGACCTCCCAAATATTAGATTGAGAAGTTAGACTTCCATTATTTCTTACTCTGTTTTGCTAGCCTTGTATCTATTGCCACGGTCTGTATCCTAGCTCTTTTGCTTGATGTATGCTTGGTTCCTCCACTTAAAAGTGAGGTTTTATAGTAATGAACCCCGTCTGGGGATTTGAGAAAAAAAAAAAAAAACTAAAGGTGGAATTAGGAATATCCCTAATGGATAGTGCTAGTTGGCGGCTCAGTGGGGCGCACCACTGGTTCAAATCTGTAGTTTGTTTTTTCATTTTGTTTTTAGTATTTTTTAATATTCTTAATCATTAAAAAAATAAAAAAAATATATACAATTTAATTAATAGTCAATTCCTTAATCACTAAATAAAAAAATAAAAAATTAAAAAATTAAAATACTTGAACATTAATTTTAAACGATAACATTGAGGGGGTTAAATAATATTTCCTTGCCCTAGTATGTATAGGAGAAGGTAAACAAGCTAAAAATTGTAATCCTACCATAAGTTAATGACATCGATGGTACGTGTTATATTACGAACATACTCGCAAAGTCTCCGTTTGAGAACAAAAACTCTTGCAAATTTGCTAGTAATGCTACTATGTTGTCCTAGTTATACCGTTTATTTTGTCTTATTAAAAATATTAAAAATAAAAGCATAAAAGATATAGAGAAAATTTAAGCTTTTTTTAAGGGAAATTATTATCATTTATTCATTAAAAAAACTTACATCAACGAATCAATACATTTTGGGATGTTCTCATATCGAACATGACATCATAAACCAAAATACTCGATTCGGAGCTTCACTAGTACACTATTTCCTTTTGTGACTGGTTTGATCATCACTATTGCTGATACTCTCTACAAATAAACGCCCAAGAAACAGGTCAACCTTCCCCTTCATAGAAGGAGATGACTCAACCTCTACAGACAAAAGTCCGAGAGATAACTCTTTTTTTTTTTTTTATATTTTAATTAACAATAAGGAAACCAAAAAGGAAAGTAGTAAGATAGATGCGAAAAATGATGGATAACAGTTTGGACCAACTTTGGTAGACTTTGAAATCTATGACGGCGCGTGAAAGTAACACGCTTGTCTCTTGTCAGCTACAATGTTCAGATTTAAAAGATTTAGTGGTGGTGAGTCCAATGATCTGGCGTGTGTGGCGAGAAGAGCTGCTGGAAGGGTTGGCGCGTGAGGACCACTCGAGGTGATTTTCGCAAAACCATCACTTTCCTCCGAACAATTTACGGCCTGGTAGTCTGCTTGTACTGCACATGACTTTCGGGAGTCGGCAGAAATCTGTAGATCAATCTTTTTAGGCCTTCAAGGAAGCAAAATAAAACTAGGCAAAAAGAACTACTTTGATAGGTAAGATGGGTGGACGGAGGAAGGAGAGGGAGAAGGAGGAGGAAGCCGCTGCTTCCTCCAGCGAAAATCAGTTCTGGATACTTGGTTTTTTATATGTGAGAGAGAGAGAGAGAGAGAGAGAGAGAGGATTAAAGAATCATGTTGCAAATCAAGCCTATTTATTTTTCTCTTTTTGTATTTTTAGAGACTATTTTATTTTAAATATATATTTTTTAATTTTTAGTAAGTCATGTGACATCAATATTATAAAGTGAACGGTATAACTAGTAGACATAGTAGCAATACTCTTTATTAAATATGAGAGTCAAGCTAGACTTTTTAGGGCTTGTTTGGAAAAAGTTTATATTCCAAAATTCTTATCTCATCTTATTTCCTTCTCAAATATCACTCAAACATAAATACTTTCAAACTAATCATTATAAATTTTTCAAATTTTCAAACAAAAAATAAAAAATAATTCAACTTTTTCAAATCTCCAAATAAAAATTATATTATAATAATATTTTAACTTTATGATATTTTTTATTCAACTTTTTCTCTCATTTTACAAAATCTCATTAAACATTAATTCAACATATCTTATTACTATTTACAAAATGTTATCTCATCTCACTGAGAAACATGTCCAATCATTGACAACTGATAGCTTCACATGTAGATAATGCTACCTGCAAAAAACGTGCATGAAGTTTCATTACACCCTTTAAACTGTTGCAAGTAGGCCTGCAACCTGATGACATCTAATCGGTCCGACCCGACACTATTTACGCGCCAACCCGGACCAACCCAACCAATACGGGTCGGGTTTTTTTTTTTTTTTGTGGCCTGCTACATGCCGTAATGCTTTTTGTGTATCACCAATGGTTGAAACGTCATATTTTAGACTAACTTGTTTGAATTCGCAACTCTCTTTAACTCATCTCATTTTCATCATTACAACTTCAATACCGCTACATACAGACGTACGAATGCGGAGGCCTATGCACCATGCTGACGTGGCTCATTTTACTAACAAAAAGAAAAAAAAAAAGAAAAGGACAAAACGTAGAAGACAGTTGAAGGGAGAAAAAGCCGACCGTATAGGGTTCTAAACTTTCAGAGAGAATGAAGCCTCGCAATCTCAGTCTCCAACTAGATAATCTCTTCTAAGGAGGCTTAATTTTATTTTTTTTGGCTTAATCTTTTTTTTTTTTTTGGTTCTTTTGAGCTTGTTTTTTCACCGAAGCAATGAATTTTCCGATTCTTTGAGCCAATGGTGATTGGTTTCTAGAAAGACTAACAATATTTTTAAAATTTGTGTGCCATTCAAATTTTTGTACATCCTCTAAGCTTAGTTGAATGGTTTTTGTAGTGTAGTTTTTGACAAAAATATCTTTTAGAGGACATCCCTCTTTATGGAATGTAAAAAAAAAAAATGTGAGAGATCTTTGGAGGTGGACATTAGGCCTCTACTAAAACTAAAAACACTACAAATTAAAGATTATTGTAACTAAATATATACGTATGTATGTGAGTGTGGGAGACTTCAAGTCAAAGATCCAACACCAAAATGTCAAAAAAGTAATAAACTAAGGGCCCGCTTTGGAGAGTGGAGAGCAAAGCATGATGGTGGGTGGAGAAACCGATTAAAAAGGTTTAGGAAATGAGTTCAAGTTTCTTGGATACCATAAAGAAGATTTTTGAAGTTGTTGGATGTATTTGACTCCCAACTTTGGAAGCTCATAATAATGTTAGCACATTCAACTTTTATGTTGTACATGACATTTTCTTTCTTTTATATAGCTTGAAATACTGTTGAACTTTTTTTCTCATATATTTTAGATCAACTATCTATTTCAAATGTAATTGAGATGATCTTTTTCTTAAGAGACATGACAATAGACATTTCATACATTTTAGTAAATATTTCAACTTCTATTTGGAATTGTGAAGATGGAGAAAGAGAAAGAAGATGCATCCCCATAACACCTCCTCTACTGGCGCTCCTGTGTATAGCTCCACAACCAGTGCTAGCTTTAGTGTAGCTGTCAGTTCTAGTGTAGCTGCCAATTCTAGTGTAGCAACTGTTCCTCTGACGAATGCCAAACCAAATCCATGTGTTGGCAATGTATCGATCCATATGGTGGTAATTCGAGTGACGTCAAAACACATACAAGTCTCCACTTCAATTGCAAGTTGTTAAGCTCTGCAATGTGTTCCCTCAATTCAAAGACCCCATAAAAAGGAAACCAACTTTCAGGCAGTAATTATTAAACAAACTACAAAACATGGTTTTAGTCCCGACGCATAGTGCAAATTCCTCAATTCGCCAATAATCGTTTTAAAGTCTGTGGCTGTGAAGGCTTAAGATTAATGTAATATGTTACAAAAACACTTAAAAGGAAATTCATGGATCTGGCCCAGCAAAACATATGATGTTACGAAGGAAGAATGTAAACTCACCATTCGCTTTTGTTATAAGAATTAAGGATATGGATATAAATAAACCTTTCCACTTTCTTCCGGGGTCGATAGCAAGCGCATTGGGAACCATAGCAAGAGTGGCCAGCCCGCAAAAGGCAGGCTCGGACTAGGTTTAGTAGTAGGAAATGAGTTTGAAAAATCCCTCCATTGTTGCACCTCCAAGAGCCTCAGTAAAAAGCTTCTGCAAACAAAATTCTGCCAGCTGCAGCTGTAGAGAGAGAGAGAGAGAGAGAGAAAGAGAGAGAGCTTTGAGTTGGGAGAGAATAATACGTACCTTGCCATCGGGTGAAGCGAATTCGATAGGGGGTGGAGAAGGGAGTGATCATCAGTAAATACTAGGCAAGGGCGTCGTGGCCATTTTTGGCAGGGTTCAACTCCTCGGAGGTGGGTAATTGTTTGATTGATTGGGCTTCTCTGCTCTCCTCTTTAATTGTTTGATTGATTGGGCTTCTCTGCTCTCCTCTTCCTCTCTTCTCTTAATGGACTCTTGCTTTCTAAGAAACAGAGTCAGAGAATCCGAGATTCCTGTCTTCCAGTCCACTCACTGACATACAGAGAAGAAAAAGTAGAAGGTGGAGAACTGAGAAGAGGAAGGGGGAGAAAGGAAATCGAAGGGGAGAAGAGGAAGAAGCGGGAGAAGAGGAAGAAGAAATTAAAGTAGAAGGGGGAGAATTGAAAAAGGGAAATCGAAGGGGGAGAAGGGACTTGTGGCTTCTGGTAGAGGAAGAAGTGCTGCAAAACGTACCGTTCTATTAATTCTAAGCGGTTCACTTTGAATCCACGTAGGAAGTAGTGCATGGGAGTTGCGGACGACGCCTGCATCAAACTTTTTCTTTTCCTTTTACCAATTTTCCAAAGCACCCCGACCCTTGAAATGAGAAAAATAAAAATAATAATCTTTTTAGTTTTTAAATTGTCGACCATTTTCCTTCCTTTTATCCTTACTGTTATCAAACCAGCCTGTATGGATATGAGCATCCTCTTCAAGCCTCAATCTTCTGCGCGAACATTTTTCCAAAATCACATCTTTTGCTAATCTGGGCCTTCGAGAGTTTTGGTGCAGACAATAGCTTCCACCGCTTTTTGGCCTCAGTTACTTCATTCTGAAACCGTTCATAGGAACAAACCCGATTGTTTCTCGCGATTTTAATGGCTTCCTAGTTATCATAATTAGATTCTAAGAAATTGGTTTTTCCTTTTACACCCGTATCATCGATGTGTGTTTATGAGGGTAGCTTCATTTTTGTTGCTTCTCTTTCTCTCTCTATATATATGCTAGCCAGTGATATATGTTCTATCTAAAGTTTCTGCTTTCTGAAAAGATAAATTTCTTGTTTGGTCCGCTGAGAATTCATAGAAAAAAGAAATAAATTATTATTCTTTATTCATAGATATCTCGTTGTTTGAGAACTGAGAAATTGAAGAACTCTACTCCCCTTAGAACAATCTGAAAGAACTCTAATTTTTCAAAGAAGTTTGCTACGACGTCGTTTCAGGGAAAATATAAGCCGGTGGAGGTGGTCCAAGGACTTTCAGTTACTGAAAGTGAAACAAAAATGATTTGCATCGTTAAAAAGAAACTCCCGCCCAAAACTTAGTGAAAGTGAAACGAAAACAAACCATTTCATTAAAGAAAAATTACATGTTGGCTGGTCGGTGCATTTCAATGCGCACAAATGCCTACAATAAGAATTTTCCTTCTTCCAGTTTCGACAGATTCGACTGGTTGCTTGCCCATAATTAACTTTTGATCCGATGAACCCGTGTTTGTTCGGGTTGAAAAATTCGGGTCTCTTGGATGGATTGGGCCAAGGCCTTTTTGCACAGGCCTAGTTGCAAGAACAAATATTTTGAATTAAAGTAGAAAATATTAATATTTTAATATATAATAGTAGTTAAGTTGTAATATAGTTGGTGGTATATCATTGTCCAGCAACAATACTTCGTTCAACTCGTACCGAGGTTCAACAAGTCAATAAGACATGCATGTCGGGAAAGTTGGAAGCTTTTCATGCACTTTGTTGGATAACCAAACCAATAATTGAGTTGCATTCTTTTCCCAGAGATTGTGTCAAGAAATAAATTCTATATTTCTGGAAGTGTGTCTTTTACAGTGTAAGAACGAGTAAAATATATAGGTACATGCCTAGTCTTTATATGGTAACTATTAAAAATGAAATAACTACAATTAAATGAAAAATTTCCTAATATCAAGAGATGGAGAGATTTGTGGGATTTGATTCTGTTAATACTCCCCCTCAAGTTGGTGCATGGAGATTCGTAATGCCCAACTTGCGTAGAAAGTGATGGAAAAGATCCTGTCTCAAGGCATTGGTGAAGATGTCTGCGACTTGTTCATGAGTTCACATTTGTAAGAAGGCCTGCTCGAATTTTATCACGAACAATGTGACAATCAATCTCAATATGTTTGGTGTGCTCGTGAAAGACAGAATTGTGAGCGGTGTGTAGAGCGGATTGGTTGTCACAATAAAGGCAAATAGGCTCAGAGTGAGAGACACCAAGATCAGTGAGGAGCTGTTTCAGCCAGGTGAGTTCGCAAGTAGTGACTGCCATGGCACGATATTCAGCTTCAGCAGAGGAGCATGCTACTGTTGTCTTTTTTTTTGTGCACCAAGAAATGGGACTCGTGCCGAGCTGAATGAAGAAGCTTGTGGTGGATTGTCAGGTAGTAGGACAGCTGGCCCAATCAGAGTCGGTGTAAGCAGTAACATGTAAATCGCTGGATGAGGAGAAGAAAATGCCTTGACCTGGGCTGCCTTTGAGATATCGGAGAACGCAGATGGCAGCTTGCATGTGGGAATCTCGAGGGGCATGCATAAACTGACTGAGAATATTCACTGCAAAAACAATATCAGGACGAGTTATAGTCAGATAGATGAGACGGCCAACTAGTTGTTGATAGGCGCAAGGGTCGGTGAGGAGAGTGCCATCACGGTCTGTGAGCTTCAAATTTTGTTCCATGGGAAATGAGGCGGTCCGTGCATCAAGTTGGCCACTGTCAGTCAGGATATCAAGTGTATATTTGCGTTGGTTGAGAAAATGCCTTTCTGAGAGCAAGCAACTTCAAGACCAAGGAAGTATTTGAGGGAACCGAGATCCTTGGTTTTGAAGTGTGGAGAGAGAATGCTTTTGAGGACCTTAATTTGAGAAATGTCGTTGCCAGCAACCAGGATGTCATCAACATAAATAAGGACAAGAGTGATGCTGGTGTGAGTCACTAGAGTAAATAAAAAATGGTCTGCTTGAGACTGATGAAAACCTACATCAATAAGCACAGTGGTTAATTTAAAAAACCAATTGCGGGAGGCTTGCTTAAGGCCGTATAGGGATTTTCGAAGCCGACAGACACGAGTCTCCCCCTTAGGGCAATATCCGGGTGGTGGGGTCATGTAGACCTCTTCATCAAAATCACAGTGCAGAAAAGCATTGTTGACATCAAGTTAATGGATGATCCAATCTTTTTTGTGGCAGCAACTGCCAATAAACAACAAACAGTGGTCATTTTGGCAACTGGAGCAAATGTTTCATGATAATCAAGGCCTTCAACTTGAGTGTAACCTTTGACAACTAGCAGAGTTTTGTACCTTTCAATGGAACCATCAGCTTTAAGTTTAGTTTTGAAAACTCATTTACATCCAATGGGTTTCTTACCAGGAGGAAGAGGCTCAAGAGTCCAAGTGGCATAATCCTCTAAGACTCGAATCTCAACAGCCATAGCCTCGCGCCAATGAAGGTGGCGGATGGCAGTGGAGTAATAAGAAAGATCAACGGATGTGGTAAGAGTAGTTAAAAAGGCAATATGAGAATGAGAAAAACGAGAATAAGAAAGAAAAACAGATAGAGGGTGAGCAGTACCTGAGACTGAAGTAGCTGATGAGGATGCAATGGACTCCGTATATATCGTCGGGCAAATGTAATCATGAAGGTATGTTGGTCGAGTTGTGGTGCGTTGAGGGCGCAGAGAGAGAGAAAGTGGCAGGGGTGGTGGTGGGTCGGGTATAGTAGTGGAAGAGAGAGGAGAAGGTGTTGGTAATATGGGTTTGGGAACAGGAAGAGGAATAATAGGTACAGACGAATCGGGAGGCGGAGCGGTTTGAAAAGGGAATATTTGTTCATGAAAAGTAACATCATGGAAATAAAAAATGGCTTAGGTATCAAGGTTGTAAAGTCTGTATGCTTTATGTTGACCGAGATACCTAAGAAAGACGCATTTTGAGGCACGAGGAGAAAATTTATCACGGGAAGCACGGAGGGTTTGAGTGTAACAAAGACACCCAAATACATGTAAGTGAGCGTAACTTGGCGAGGTATCAAATAAAAGCTCAAAGGAAGATTTATTTTGGAGAATACGACTCGGGGTGCGGTTAATAAGATAAGCTGCAATGATAACACATTTGCCCCAAAATTTTAAGGGTAAATGTGCTTGAAATCGGAGACTACGAGCAACATTTAGAAGGTGCCGATGTTTGTACTCCGCAACACCATTTTGTTGTTGAGTCTCAACACAAGTACGTTCGTAAATGATGTTGTGGTTATGGAGATAATTTTGAAATTGGTGGGAAAGAAATTCTTGTCCATTATCAGTTCTTATTATTTTAATGGTGTTGTTGAACTGATTTTGGATAAGGGCAAAGAAATGCATAAGTTGAGTATAAGCTTCAGATTTATATTGCATGAGATAAATCCAAGTAGTGTGAGAAAAATTATCAACTATTGTAAGAAAATAATGTGCACCACAAATTGAAGAAGTATGATAACCACCCCATATATCGCAAAAAATACGATTAAATGCAAAAGTACTTTTAGTAGCATGTGAAGGAAAAGGAAGTCAAGTGTGTTTAGAATGAGCACAAACATTACAATCAGAGATAATACAAGGACTATTATTGAAAAGAATAGGAATATTTAAGCGGGAATGATGACCAAGGCATTGGTGCCATAAAATCTGATTAGCGAGAGTCTGAGTAGAAAGTGCCGTTACGGGTTGAGGTTGATACACATAAAGTCCATTGCAAAACTCATCCGCTCCAAGCAGCCTCGTTGACCGTGGGTCCTGAAAAAAACAATGTGTAGAGGAAAAAAGGACAAGACAAGAATTATTAGTGGTGAGTTGGGCTACAGAGAGAAGATTAAAATGAAAAGCAGGGACAAAATAGACATTTGTCAAGGTTAGGGATTCGGCCAAATGAATTGACCCGATCCTTTCAATTGGCAAGGAAGCACCATTGGGTAGGCATATTGTCGGTGCATAAGAGGGAGAGGAAAGATGAGAAAAAAGGTTTCAATCATGGCACATGTGGTGGCTAGCTCCACCATCCACGATCCACATTTGGTCTTGAGCAGAAGAAAAATTTTGGTTAGAATGTTGAAGGAGGTAAGGGGACGAAGGTGGATTGGAAGGGGAAAAGGAAGCCATTAGGTGTGTAAGGTAAGGTCAGGAATGCTGGGCTGATCCCATGTCAAAAAATGAATTCTATATTTCTGGAAGTGTATCTTTTACAGTGTAAGATCGAGTAAAATATATAGGTACATGCCTAGTCTTTCTATGGTAACTATTAAAAAGGAAATAACTACAATTAAATGAAAAATTTCCTGAAATAATTACAATTAAATGACAAGTTTCCTAATATCAAGAGATGAAGAGATTTGTGGGATTTGATTCTATCAATAGATTGTGCCGCATGAAACAGGTCGATGAAAAAACAGCCTAAATTCATGATTCATTACTGCATATTGCACGCTATATGTTCATCGAAATTACTGATCAAGGTATCTGACCATATTCCCCACGGTGGGTGTATAATGAAATCCCCGCTACATATACTCATGCATGGCTTAAATTATCGTTCTTCTTCGTTTGCTTCTATTTTCTTATTTTTATATTATCAGTAAGTCTTTTATTCATTCTTGACTTTTTTGTGTACATGGAAGTCCATGACAACTAAACTCTAAATGAGATAATGTCTTTACATCTTTAAGATCGGAATCCAATTGGACCGGTATTGTAACTTCTATTTTAAAAAAAGAAAAAAGAACGGAATAAAGCATTGGGATTTCATATTGTCCGTAAAGGCCTTAAGGCCAAGCTTGGCGAGAAGTCTTGATGCAAGCCAAATAATCTTTTGGATATATGCTGCTTCAACTTATGAGCCAGATTTTGTTTAGGTTTTTATCTCTAATTAGTGCATGTACTATCGTTGAATTTTCCACATATATGTTGTCTGGTAAGGCTTTGGCCTTTGCTAATAAAAGTTGATAGATTTATCCATGACTTTTTACTACAAGTTGCATTTAGGTTGACATTGCTTGAAGACATTATTGAAACTTGTTGAGGGAAATTTTAGTTGATTGGCATATCTTGTGAAAATCTTTGTAAAATTATGTTGTAACAAGTGTTGAAGTGTGTCTTAGTAAAAATAGGTCAAGTGAGCTCAACTGGCTCAAGAATAACACATACAGGAAGTGTGCAGGAAGTTGGCTTGACACGGCTCGACACTTCGCTCTAGCCAGAGAGGTCCGCTCGACGTGCGCTCGAGCGAACTCAGACAGAGAGGTCCGCTCGATGGTCGCTCGACTCAACACTCGAGCGAACTCAGGCAGAGAGGTTCGCTTAATGTGCGCTCGGCGTGTCGCTTGAGTGAAGTTCTGAAAGTTAACCTTCGCTTGACTCTCGCTCGACACTTCGCTCAAGCCAATGTTCAAGACACTTGAAATTTAAGGTTTTGAGCGCCGTGAATCAAATGGGCTATAAATAGAACATCTTGTTTTGTTCTTTGGTGTAGAGAAATAGAGCAAAAACCTCAAGTGCTTCCAAGAGCCATTGAGAGAACTTATTCCACATTATTGAATCTCTCTTGGACAATCATATCTCCACCACACCACAATCAAAGGTCAAACCTCATACAAGTTCATTGAAGTGGACGTGTTCATTGACCGAAAGGTTTTCGGAGCTGCTGTTGATGCTGAGATCGAGAGGTTCTTGTGAGATGCTATAGAAAGGTCAGAATTCCGGCACTACATGCGTGTAGAGATCGAGTGGGTCACTCGTGGTGTTGCAGATCAAGTTTAGGAACTTCAAAGGTTTTGTAAATGTCACGAAATTGGTTGCAACAACTAAAGTTTCCATAATGGATTTGAGGTGGTGTCTTACACTCGGAGTGGTTTTAGATTTTAAAGAGGTTCTTCAAATGAGTTTTCACTTCGTAAACAAATCTTTGTGTTGATTATTTGTGTGATTTGTCTCATTGTTTATTTGCTTGCTTGTTAATATTTTATTAGACCAGAAAA